>QAPF01000282.1:0-51034 GCA_004367935.1 Colletotrichum sidae | reverse complement strand
GGGGGGCACCTGGGTCTGCGTCCTTGGTGTACCTACCTATCTCAGGTACTTGGTCAGTGGTGCTGCACGCTGTGGAGGACTCGGTATCTCCACGAGAAATTCGATCCTGACGGAACACAGGCCGAATCCTGGAGGTGTCCACTCCAGGTTGACAGACTTTCCCTGAGGTACAGTGCCTGCCACACTCGGTTTTGGGGTTACTTGGCAATCGACAAGAAGTGGCTTTTCAGGCCGGTTTCCTCCTGGCAACTCTTGCCACTTGAAATTGGCTTCAATAACATACTGATACGTTCGTAGAGGGGCCGCCTTTGGATTAGGGGTTCAGGCCAGAAGATGATACCCTGCCGTGAGAGCTGCTTGCCTCCAGTGTGATGGAAAGTGCATCATACCGTCTAGGCACCTTCCTTCCTTCGTCGGGGTAACTACGCTTCTTGCAGGACTTGGAGCTTAGTAGTAATTAGCTGCTGGAGTGATAAGGAGAAGGGGAAGGGAGGGCCGCTGCCTTAGTGTACGTGACGAAACAGTTGCACTGTGTCTAGCCAGGATCAAGTAAGTACCTCTCTCGAGGCATCACATCGCATCATCCCATCGAGCTCACCTCTGACGAATGGAACTTTGGTACGACTCTGGGAAGGCCAGGACATCGGTGGCACTTGACGTTACTGCTGTGTTGTACGGCGTCGACTCGACTGGCCATGGCTGGCTGTATTGGGCTTCGATCCGACAATCAAACACAACATGATAGCGCCGTAAGGGGGGCTATCAGGGGGTGAGCGCCCGTCCAGCCCATGTGGGTTGTCCGGACTATGGGTGAAGATGGTTTTTGTTAATCTGGCCATCGGGTATCTGCACACGCATTCGCAGCAGAGCCAAATTATTTTTCTGCGATGACTGTATCCGTACCGGTCGGCTGTGAGCCTCCGCCGGGTGCGAGAGAGTATTCTCGTCCTGGTCAGTTCAATCGCCAATCGACGCGCGCGGACGACAACTTGTCGTGGCAAAGACACTGCTTCCTGTCGAAGCACCCAACAAAATGCCATCGATATTCAGGTCCCAGAGGCTAAGATCAGGGGGAACATCACCACCGTCGTCAACACAAAGGCATCAAATGTGTCAGAAGTTTCTTTTCTCCTGAACGATGCGAGACGAGCTTGGCTGTCCAACCCCTTCTAGTCTGGCCCAGGTGGTGGCTTACAGCCCGTCGTCGCCTTACTTGGGTAGTGGCCATGGCTAGGTATCCACATGCTAGTCACCAAGGGTACTTTGCGCGATATTTCTCGATACGCGATAAAACCGTTACTGGCATCCAGTCGACTGGTCAAGCTGGCTAATGTGTACATACTTGTAGTATTGCTACGTAAAGCAGTATACAATGAGCAAATTGTAACGTGCTGGCTGCATGGCATGAAGGTAGGTATGAAGTGTATGTCTACTGTTACGGATACTTGTACAGACTTCACCATAATCGTAGAGCAAGCTCATGGAACTACGAAGATACTAGGCCAGGTACGTTGTCTGCCTCCCGCACAGTATGCGCCACGAGGGATCGCTTTCCTCTGGCTCAAGGTCAATCAATTAGTGTTAATTGGGTCCCATCTCCATGACTTGCTACGATTAATCAATGTCAGGGCTTCCTGACTGCGTCCCCTGTGGTGGTGGGGTGGACACTTCGCATCCTCCGTGTCCGTTGACGCCAATAGCATGTTCCCGGTGCCGTTTGCTACCCGCAATGGCTCAGTGGCTGGCGCTCGGTAAGGCTGCAAGCGATGCTTGTTCTTCTCTGCCACAGAGTAACTGGATGCCGCTGACCAGTTGTCTGGATAACTAGCATGTAAATTTTGGCGCGGCCACGTCAGATCCCATCAACCACGTCACGTCAGCATGAGCTTGAAGAAATGCTTGTTGTGCCGGGAAGCCGAAACGGGCTTGACTGATGACGTTGGCTTGGTCTCGCCACGATTCTTCTTGTAAGTGAACACAACAGAATGAAAGGAATTCTGCCGTCGAAAACTCCGACAGGAATCATTTGATTGAATCTCATTTCAAGTTCGCCGCCAACACAACCCACAAAGTGTGGTGTCAATAAACTTGACGTGTCCGCCTCTGGGCCCGCCCAAACTGCCGATTCGTATCCGGGCACTGTACAGGCCCACCAGTAGTTAGTACCGCCACCGGTTCAACGCGACCAGATTGCTGTTTCGCGGATGAGAGAAGTCGCCGTGTTCGAAACGTGGCCCATCACGACACGTGGAGCTTTCGTCCGCTGGAGAAGTTGTCGATGCCAACGTTGCGGCAGCTTCCTCGACAGCTGTTTTCAGGAAAAGCAACCCGACGATAATGCACAGGAAGCGGACGGAGCCAACAATCTGCGACTTCCAGCATGACCCTGCGATGTGGCATTATTGTCTCCAACTGCGCGGATTACGCCGGAAACTTTAACACATGGTGCTGCTACATACGTAGTAGTGTTTTCTGTCGAGATCCGGATCGTCGCGATGGCTTTCCAGAACAGCGGCAGAGTTACATACGCAGCAAGCGCAGACAGAGATGCGACTTGTACGTGTCTTCTGCATGGTCGTACCATCGTATGGATGGAATATTTGGCTATTGGCATTTCAAGCTTCGAGAAGGCGTCCTGGAATAACCTGTGACAGCTTCGTCGAATAGCATAGACGGACGGCGTAAGTATTACGACACCACACGCAGGCTTCACTCTCGGTGCGTAAGCCAAAGCCAAAGTTGACGCAGGTCGAAGAGACTCGGACTCTCGGTTCGTCCTCTCTTTTCTATTGCAGCCTCCCGCCCGTCCCTGCCTGGTCCTACCACACCCATAGCACTGCTCTTCGGGGCGCGCTTCATGGCCGCCTCAATGACTTCAAACGCACATGTGCGGCTTGGCGGTAATAATAGCAGCTCCTTGGACAGATGGGCTCCGTGAAGTGAGGCAAGCTCCCTGGTGCGTTGAAACACACCACTCAACTTTATTCTGAACAGGGACTCGCTGTATTCCCCGGGTTCTCCCAGCATCTTCCCTTGGGGTCCTTTCGGTAGCTTCGGGAACAAATCGGTGGCCGTTTCGGCCATTCGTCTGGTTCGATATACTGTGCTGCTGTGCTATTGCACAGTTTGGGTTCCTCGTCAAGTCGCGGTCCCATCGCGCGCAGCTTGCTGGCCGAGTCAAGACGTCGTTTCAGAACATGGAGGAGCCGGGCAAACCTTCCGAGGCTCGTCATTCGGTCCTTCCCAAGATATCCCGTTCGCTGTACGTGGTACGCATCGCAGCACACCGCTGCCCGTCTTGTGCGGCCATCACGCGTTTTCCCTCCCTGGGACGGGCTCCTCAATGGCAGAGTGCCGCCAATGTTCCGTTCAACACACTTGTGTGGTAGTCAAATGTATCTGAGTTTGCCCTCCTCGCACTATTGGGTTTGGAGCTGTGGATCATAATATGCAACCGCAATCGATGCCGCTCGTAGCGTGTCGCAAGTGTAACCAGGAGAACAGTAAGATGTTTCCCTGGGTTCTGCAGGTTGAAATGAAGCCCCTGAATCCTGAAGCAAATAACGGTTTGCTGCAGTCGTGCAGTTAGCAGTCGCACTGCCGGCGTAAAATCCAGGTCATCAAACTGAAGCCTTTGTCGATATCTGGACACGCGAACCTCTCGCTCAATCTCTTCTCTTAGTCCATTGCGCCGACCAATGCCAATGCCCAAGCCTCTTTTAGGGCCCCAGTTCGTTGGCCGCTTCATCCCTTGCCCGCGCTGTTCCACCAATCCCAGGCAGGGCTGACAGCAAGAGCTCGAAGCCATTCTGCGAAGCACCCCTGGACAGTCGATGGGGGCCGGTCGAGATCGAACCGGGATGCCGCAGATGGTTGGGCACGGCTGTCGATATCGCTGTGATCATCCTTACTACTTTCGTCCCGTCACGGCGTCTTGATTACAGTACTGCGTATCGCTGGCTTCTGCGCTAAGTACTGTGTGCTGTCCCGTTAAGAGAGAGAAAAAAAACCTACTGAGAGTCCGTAGACGAGACGGCCAACTTGATGGGTTTGATGGGACGCGTGGCGTGACGGTGGATGAGGTCGACAATTGCAAGTTGCAGTTAGACGCTAAGAACTCAAAGCTCACGGGCAACGTCAAAGCGGTATTGGCTCCCGTCCGTATCGCTTGGGGTCTTGCTTCGGACGTGTTTGCGCAAAAAGATTGATGTCGTGTCGAAGTCGGTCACGATGGCTCGCTCGACGTGCCTGCCCATCGCCCGCTCTAGGCAGGCGCTCAAAAATGGCACAGATAACGACAGGAACCATTTCCGACTCGTGAACGACCTGACAAGAATGGGGCAAAGGGTCTTTTTTTTTCTGGGGACCCATCAATTGCCCCAGACATTAGTGTTAGTGTGCTAGTAGTATACTACGTAGTTCGGCGCAAGCGAGACGGATGAGTGAGATGCGCGACGGGACTTTTTTCCACTCGGCGTAGAGACCAGACTTGGGCTGGACGTCTCCATGGCATTGGCATAGCCTGGTCCGGGCGTCGAGGGTTCTCTTGGGAAACAGGGGCACGAATGCACAGTGAAATGTAGTAGACACGGCCACTGTGAGTCTTCTGCTGGTTGTACCCAAGTACCTCTTCACCTCAGTGGGGGCTGGTGGAGCCCCACCTCCCGCAACATCCCATCCAGCACTGCATCTGCGCCCACGGCCTTCAACTGACAGATTGTTTACATTAGCGGCCGCTGTTCGATCAGCGTCTCGAGCACCGGTGGCAAGTTGAGCCCAACCACACGAGATGGGCCGGTTGCGCGACGAAATTCCACGATGTTTGCAACGCAGCGGCCAGTCGAGTTCCAGTCATGGGCTGAGTGGTTGTCGGTCTCTCATCTCTCGAGTAAGCGTGGGAACACCCTCAAGCCAAGGAATTTCGGGCAACTGCACGAACAGCACAGCTGGAGGGCGCACAGAAAGAGGACCCCTGAGGGGGCAAGCCCCCCATCCTTGTCATGCTCATCAACCATGGCGCCGCTCTTTTGAGTGACAAGAAAATGCGGATACATGGATGCGTCCAGAGAGCCAGATCAGGGCGCAGGTACGGATAGAGGGGCACGACAGCGACAGGGAGGAGGTCCCTTAGGATGAAAATGGCGTTGATGAAGCACTGCACTGCACTTGCTACTCGCTGCACCGCGCCTCAGCTATTCTTGGGCCACTCGCATTGCATGCGCCCGAGTTGAAATGCATACGACCGTAGAGGTAGGCGAAGTAATCAATCGCCTGACTTTGCCTGGTCTCTGCGGCGTCGCAGCACGATGGCCTTGTTTCTGTCCGTATCTGCTGACGCCTCAACCAAAATACCTCGTGGCCCGACGCGAAGAAGGGAAGGGAAGCAGAGAAAACCACCTGCTTGATCTGTGCTGCCGAGACTCTACGCCTTGGCTGCATCTTTTTTGGAAGAAATCTGGCTCGGTAGGCAGGTTATGGATATCGTTGAATTCTGGCGATGCTGGAGCTCAGTATACCTTAAGTAGTATAGCAGGAGTAAAGTTACCTACTGGGTAGTACCCGTATGGTGGGCAGTAACAGCATGAAGGTACCTAGGTACCCCTCGTTCGTACCTGCTAGTCGCTTGTCGTGAGCGATCAGCCAAATGCACTCTTGCAATAGTGTAGAGAGGGACACCTAGCCAATCCAACCCAGACCATACCAACCAAGCCAAACCCAATCCCGTTGCCGGGCCTTTTTCCTTACTCTACTTTACTTTACCTCACTCTTCCATAGCTCAACCTGTCCATTAGCCTCATTGTCGTGTGTTCTTCTTTCTTCTCTTTTCCGAGAATTAGGTTGGAATTTTTGTAGATCTACCGATATCTGCATACGCTCCCTTATCCCTAGCTGACAAGTGCGACGTTGTTTCGTGTCTTGAAGTCTCACCGCCACCGTTCCACCTCCAAGCTTGAGACAGCACCATCTTTCGCGATAGAGCAGACGCTCCAGTCCAGTTCGCTTCAGTCGGTCTCTTCTCTGACCTGCCACGCCTGTACGGATACCCAAACGGGCTCTTGCGAACGGCCGCCATTCCTTCACGCTCATTTTCGCACCCCGCGACATCCTCAAGACTTCAACCCCGCCGTTGACTTCCCCCTCCCTCGACACAATGGCTCCCCAGACAAAGCCCGCCAACGGCGCGTCTGCCCCCAATGGCGATGTCGACTACGACCCAATCAACGTGATTATCCCCATCGGCGGCATTGGCTCGCGCTTCGCCAAAGAGGGCTATCGCTACCCGAAGCCCCTCATCAACATTGTCGGCCGTCCCATGCTGTTGTGGCTGATCGACAACCTCAGCCTCCGGCCCCGCGACACCCTCTGGATGGCAATCAACGAGGAGGTTGACGACGAGTTCAGAATCGGCCAGCTGGTCAGCAAGACCTTCTCCAAGATCGACTTCAGACTCCTGCGCTTGCGACACCAGACCAAGGGTGCCAGCGAGACGGTAAGCTGCCTCCTGTACCGTTCGCAGTCGTCCAATTAGGCCCCATAGCCATACTGCCAGCTCGCTAACCTTTCTCGCGTCCCTGCAGCTCTACATTGTCACCCAGAGCATGACCAAGAAGCACCTCGAGCGCAAGACCGTCTCCCTCGACTGCGACACCATCTACTGGGCCGATGTCCTCCAGGATATTCGCAACATGCCCAAGGGCCACGGCGGTTGCTTCTACTTCCCCGACGTCGGCGACAAGCCCATTTTCTCGTACATCAAGACCGAGTCTACAAAGTGAGTTGAGCGCATGTCATAATGCCCTCTGCCAAGAACATGGCTAACACGGCTCAGGGAGGGCCTGGAGCGCATTGTCGATATCCAAGAGAAGAAGGCCATCTCCAACAAGGCCAACACGGGCGCGTACGTCTTTCCTACCGCCGGCCAGCTCAAGTCGTGGGCTGCCGAGAACCTCGACATGAAGCGCCCTGACGGATCCGAGGTGGGCGAGTACTACACTTCCCAGATGATCGCCCTCATGATCCAGAACGGTGTGCCCTACTTGGGAATGCCCGTCAGCACGAAAGACTTCAGCGTCGTCGGCACGCCTGAGCAGCTGCAGGACCTCCTGAAGCTAATCAAGTCAGACACGTCCAACCTGCCCATCAAGTTGAAGAAGCGCCGCTTCTGCTTCGACCTGGACATGACGCTTGTCGGTGTTCCCGCCGTCGCTGGTGACTACTCGACCTGCCCTCCTATTGAGAAGAACATCCGCCTGGTGCAGCAGCTGTACAAGGCTGGCCACTACATCATCATCGTAAGTCGCGCAGTTTTGGCGCTTGCCGGACCTCAACTGACGCCAGCAGCAAACCGCACGTCGCATGCGAACCCACCACGGAAACCTCGGTTCCGTGCTCGCCGATGTTGGTCCCGTCACCTTCGCCCAGCTCGCCAAGTACGAGATCCCCTACCACGACATTCACTTTGGGAAGCCATACGCCGACGTATACGTCGATGACCTGGCCGTCAACGCTAACCTGGACACCATGCGCGAGATTGGGTGGCTGCTGGACGAGCGTGATCCGGCAGCTCTGATCGGAGACGAGGCCGGCAGCGCCGAGGAGGCCAAGAAGGCGGGCATGATTGCTGCGCGCGACTTCAACACCATCCAGATCATTGGCGACAAGGTCATCAAGTCGAGCAAGTCCGAGAACATCCTCGGCGAGCTCTTCTTCTACTCACACATGCCCTCTGAAGTCGCCCACATCTTCCCCACCGTCTACAACGTCGACTACATTGCAGACACTTCCATCTACAACATCACCATGGAGAACCGCCGGGGCTTGACCTTCTCCCACCTCTTGGTCGGCCGCTCCATCACCAAGGGCCGTCTCATCTCCCTGCTGAAGGCCCTCCACACTGTGCACACCACTGCCAGCACCGACAAGCCGACGCTCAAGATTCCTGCTGCTCTGGAAAAGAAGTTTGAGGAGCACTCCCTGGCGCGGGCCAACCACCGCGTCAACATTTACGCCAACTACGGCTCCAAGCTGCGGAGTCGTTACTACCAACACCAAGCCAAGTACGACGCTCTTGGCCCTCTCGCCGCATCCCTCTTTGCTCGCATCAATGAGTTCCTCGACACGTACGAGGCAGAGGAGAAGGGCGTGCACGCGCAGTGCATCCACGGCGACCCAGTCTTCAGCAACGCCATCCTTTCCAAGGACGAGAAGCTCGTTAGCTTCATTGACGTGCGCTGTCAGTTGGAGAACACCCTCACCCCCGAGGGTGACATCCACTACGACCTAGGCAAGGTCCTCCAATCCCTCTGTGGTTATGACCACATCCTTTTCATGAGCGCGAACAACCACGACTTGCGCGGCGCTCTGGACAACGATGAGCCTCTGCTCGACGAGGCCGACTCGGATCTCCTCACCGAGCTGCAGGAGCACTTCTTCACCTTCCTCGAAGAGACGTACTCTGTCCGCCTGCACCGCAAGACCCTCTTCCGCATCACCGCCTCGCTCTTCTTCAGCTTGATTCCCCTGCACCGCCCTGAGCTCGGCGCCGTGTTCCTGCGCATGTGCAAGGAGACGCTCGACAAGGCCAGCAACATCAACTACGGCCCTGGAGCGCGTTCTGTCGCCGGAGTGACCCTCAGCCGTCGCGCCAGCTCGAACTTTGCTGACGAGAGCGGGCGCGAGATGCCAGTCACGGGCAAGGGTGAAAAGCTCGACGTGCCGCACGTTGTTGTGAGCTCGAAATAGGTGATGCGTGATGCCGGGATGTTACACTCCGAGGTTGTCGCGCGGGTGGATTGCTTGGGTGGGTTGCATTGATGTCATGATCTGGGGGGTTCGTGGGCGGAAGCGGAGAGCTAGCTCATGTGGGGTCTCGATGCATCGGCCATGGGCTTCAATTGCGGGGAACACTTAAAAAATCAATTGCTTGTCTTTTGTTGTTGGAAAGGTAGCGTCTGGGGCTTTCTATCTTCATGTCTATTGTTCCACGTCTACGAGGATCGTGTACTACTATACCAGAGCTGCGAAGCCTTTACTTTGCCAGTTGGAAGATGATGTGCCAAGTGAAGTTGAGTTGTGCAAGAGCGCTTGACGGCGCGTCTCGAGACATTCCCCTGACGTCTCCGGGAGTGTTTGATGGTTTGGAGAAGTGGAAGAGCAACTGATCAGGCCACTCGAGGTCGATGTGACGTTGAATCTGGATTGTGTGCTTAGCTGAGCTCGGCGAGCCTTCATGTTGTAATGGTACCTAGTAATCTGATGTGCTTCCCCTGATTACGTGTCTGGAACCTGGCTGTCAAATGAATAGTCGACTGCTGGGCATCTCCTCGAGCTGTGTTTCCTATTCCTCTGTGCGACGTGTTCTCGATTCCATGTCTCCTCCAAAGGTATGATCCTTGAGTCTGCTGGCGGAGCTGGGCCACTCCGACCACCGCACAGGGGGCGAATGGATTTATTTTGATAGAAGCTCTCGACGTAAACAGCACTGATGATTCTGGACTGACGAGGCCGTTCATCCCGCAACGAAACCCACAGCCCCGGCGACGCTATTTCTCCACGTCCCCATATTCTGCTGTTTCTTTCTGCCCTCGTGGAGGGTTGCGAGTTGACTCCTGTTCTGATGTTGTATTTGGGTTCACGGAGCAAAAGGGGTGTACAGACTGTAAGTGAGGGGTTCGAGGATCAGAGACGGCAATATCTTTCTCAGTGTTTCGAAAGATTTCGAGCGGGACTGAAGGCCTTGACAAGAAGCCGAACGCCACTTCCGTGCCATATTTTTCGACGAACCCGTGAAAGATGCAAGTTGAGATGTCGCTGACGTGTGCGTCTGAGAGATTGGCCGCCAATCCATCACGTCCTGGCAGCTTCAATGCCACTAATAATCTTTTTGGATGCGCCAACGATGTCCGGCAATACATAAAATCGTGCCGCTTGCTCTTACTGCTGTGGTGTGAGTAGGCAAGGTCCAAGAGAAGCCCTATGGCCAGACCAAAGGCGCACAAGGGTGCAAGCAAACATGGCGATCAGTAAGTCTACTATTTCTGTCCTTGGTTTCAGGGACTCCCAGCTGGGCTTAATTTTCTTAACGGAATTCTTGGCGGATATCCATCTTGACGGCCACTTTGTCATCCGCGCGAGCTGCTGGCTCGGCTGCCGTCCGGTCAGTCTTCCGATGTTGTCTGCAAAAGGCTCGCTGTACAGGACCATGAGGTTGTTGAAGACATTCTGCCTCCAGCTCCTCGGCGGTGTTGTCTTACGCACAACATGGCGGGAGTACAGCCGCTTCGGGAAACATGAGACTGTAGCCGCAGCAATGGTCACGGGCGGTGGCTCTCGATGGGCATCGACGTCAACTTGATATGGCGGCGGCGGCGGCGCGGGTGGAAGTCCTGTCGAGCTGGTGGAGTGACGTACTCCGGCGGCCCCGTTGAAGTGTGAACTCTTGGGTCGCTGAGCTTTCTCGATCTGACTAAAGTGGGTGTACGCCAGATTGCGACGGCCCTTATTTTCGGATATGCGAATAGTCTCGGATATGTGAAGAATGAATGCGGGTGATCTTCGATAAAGGCCCTCAGAGCGGGCTCGAAAATATCTCCATTCTTTCCATGTACTTCCGGTGGGGTGACTTGCTCGGAGGAGTTTTGCTCTTGCGGGGTGAGGTCTACGGATACGCCGAAGCTATCGATGAACGGTATGGTTCGGTGGAAGGCGCCGTCGAGATATCCTCGAGGTGATTTCTAATTGACGAGCGGCATCCGTTTACTTACCAAGGCACGGCTCGCACAGTTTATGCGAGATATGTCCAAGACGGAAACAACACGCTCTTCGCGGCCGTGAGGATGTGCTTGTCTCGTTCCAATCTGATGCTGTCGACCGGAGAGAGATGATTTGGGCGTATTGATTACAAGCGCGGCCTGGCTGTAGCTTTGATCTCTGCAACAAGCACGCTGGCCACCATTGGCAAGATCTCAGGGCAGGCGCGTATTGGCGGGTGTGCTGTCTCCCGGCGGGAAAGAATATCGCACCAGCGAGTAGAGTCGCCAGACAACGACGAGAACAAAGATTGGAAGTTGCAGGTGAAGCAGAAGAGGCATGCTGAGCTGAAAAAAAATGGTTGCTGCTTGATACAAACTCGATGCGAGATATCTGTAAGGATGCAGAGTTGGCAAGTCGTGGAGTAGGTTGGCAACCCATCCTGACGGCTGTGACTTGGAGCTCCATGAAGAGTCTCGAGAAAGTCACCGAGACAGCTGATACTGCCCTCATGATTATGTAGTCTCTGAAAATGGAGGGACATGGGTCACAGGTTCCGTGATGGTAGAAACATTTGGGATAGCGTATTCACGCGGGGCAGCTCAACCATCGAACGTATCACTTGTAGCCCCCCTGGGCATCATTCTGCCCAGGTAGAAAGGACTGTAATCTTTGTATACCCCCTTTGCGGTATCCAAGTGTGCCGTTGTATCTTGCGGCTTCGGTCACGTTTGTGCGGCAAGCTCCTTCTTCGGCCTGACCTAAGGCGAGATCGACTGTATCGTTTCCATTTTTCTAGACTCCTAAAGATCTCTGAATTTCCAATCGTAATCCTCCTTGCTCGAAGCACCTACTTTTCCTTCTTGAGGCGGGCCTTTCGGACGTGACAGGACACAACGTGTCCGTCGGAGAATGGAAATCCAACGGTGGGTTCTTTCGGATGCTGCTCGAGGCGTGGTTCGATAATCTGGAGCTATTCCCCTTCTCACTGAGGTGACACAATGTGATTTGAAGAGCACATGCTAAAACACGCTGGTTCTAGTTGTGTGTGGTTTCTCTCTGTGAGCATGTTTTCACAGTCGAGATCCCCCCTGCCGCATGGCAACAGGGAGACCGCGGTCTTGTTCGATGCGATTTCGAATGGGTCGGTGACGGTGGCGTTTGCCTCCACCGACATTGCAAACAGTTCCTGCTCTCCCAAAGTCAAATTCGGTGTCCGTATGATACGAGATGTCGATGGCAAGATGGCGGACCACAGCGTAAAGGGAAGGCCGAGGAGGCCAATCACCCACACGAGGCCCAGGGCGACGCAGAAAACTGTCTGTGGAGAAAGCCCATCCATCAATTTTCCAAGTGTCGTATTCTCCTGGCATTTGCATTACCGGTGTCGCGGTGTTGTTTCTTCCAGTCACGAATGGTACTTTTCGAATGGTCCCCGGAGAGAAATTGATATCGTTCTGGCGGAAAGTTGTGTGCTTGTGTATGCCCCATTTGTCTCTCAAGGTAGTTATAGCTCCGCTGTGAAAAGTGGCCGTACATGAAAAGTTAGCAATGAACCACAACAGTCGGAATGGAGTTTGAACTGACTGGCCAATGCAATGAAAGTATTGGCCAAAGGTTATGTAGAAAACAGGAATGACGATGTCGGACGGTGGCGGGCTGAATAAGGCGATGGGCATCGTGTGTACCCACAGGGAACCTATGGAAACGACGATTCGCTTCCAAGATGCTCGACTTGCGTCCATTTGGGGTGCAAACCGGTAGGTTTTCGAGGCCTTTCTGCTTTGCAGTCTCCCCAAATGGCTGCTGAGGGCCAAGATGACAAGACAAGACCGAGCCGTGGCGTGAGGCTGCTGTGGCTATACATTTCTTTTCCCTTCTGCTGGCTTCGACTTGCGCCATTTCGTTGTTTTCTCGGCCTCTAAGCCGGCGCAAAACCTCTCCACATATCCACGGTCAATTATCACAGACACACACGTTTGAGAAGGGGCATCTATTGCTATGTAGCATCATCTACTTCCGCTATGCCCTCCTTCCCTTTTCCACAAAGCGAGTAATCATCTGTCTCGTCAACTCATATCTTCGTCAGTCGTTGCGTTTTCGCTTTCGTTTTGTGCGTTACCCAGTTCTAGATGTACCACATGGTACCCTTGAACATGTCGCTCGCCGCAGGGTCGGCCTCACGAGAGGAGCCACCTAGAGGGAGGAGCGGGAGAGCCTCAGTGGATCGGTTGGGCTCGAACATGGTTTGGCCGCGGGCACCGTATTCATCCACGAGCTCAGCAGCCTTGGGACCGGAGCGAAAGCCCTGAGAGGTGGCGATGTTCTCATGGGCGCGGGCACGGCCAGCAGCCAAGTCGGCGTAGTATATGGCCGGGTGAAGAGAGACGGGGGTGGTGCTGCGAGCGTACTGGTAGCATTGGCCGTAGATCATCTTCTGGAGGTCCGAAGGGCTCATCTTGGCGTCGTCCATCAGGACGGTGTAGTGCACAGGACGAGCGGTTCCCTGAATGGCCACGTGAGAGCAGAGGTAGAAGTCCCACCAGAACGGGTGGCAGACCTCCTTCTCCAAAAGCGTGCCAGGAAGGGGGTTCGCGTTCTTGTCGCCCTGCTGAGGGAAGAAGCGAATGTGGTGACGCTTCGTGGCGACAATCACGGTGAACTTGGGCTGCTTGGCGCCGGGGTACTTCTCCTGGAAGATGGCCTTCATGCCGGCAATCTCCTGCTCCAAGACCTGAGCGTATTGTCCCTCAGAGACACCGTCACGGAAGTAGATGATGTGGGGAGGAGGAGCACCGTGGCCCATGCGCTTGTGCCAGTTGGGCATGAGACGAGCGAGGAAGTTGCGCGTGTTCATGGGAGACAGCATCTCGACACGGTAGCCATTGGTGTCGACGGCAGCGGCGTAGAAGGTTGCATCCTTATCCATAGACATGGTCATGGTGGCCATGGATGGAGCCTCGATACCGGGGGTGGCGTGGGAGACATCAACTCCGATCATCATCGTGACCTCCTTGAAGTAGGCGGGAGCCGGGTTGCCGGGGTTTGTCGGGTTGGCAATGCGGCAAGTGATTCCTCCCAGCTTCGCGTTGACCTTCATGGCAACATTGGAGTGGTATTGGCCTTGATTCTTCTCCACGTGACGGGAGAGGACGCACTGGGTGAGCAGGCCGAAGCGGCAGTCAGCCGACTTCTTGATGCGCTCGTAGGAGCCGACGTTGTTGAAACGCAGGATGCAGAACATCAGCTGGGGCGCCATTTTCGTGGCCCCCTTGATTTTGGCATATCCCTTGGAGACCGCGTCGGCCATGTTGTTGTTCCGGGCCTCGCTGTCAATGACGACGGCGTCCTTCTCGATGATTCCTCCGTGGCTGGTATAAGTCTGCTTGAACATCTGGACGAACTGAGCGGCGGTCTCCTTCCTGGTGCTATTCTCCAGGATAAGAATACCCCATGAACGAAGGGGCTGGCGGTTCGGGACAAGAAACTTCTTTCCACGAAGGTCCCATCTTCCAGAGAACATTGGGCTGGTCACGTTGTTGGCGAATTGGATCTTGGGCGGGTCCAAGACAAGGCCCTGGATCTTTGCCATCTGTTCGTCAAAAACCAGGCCGTACTGCTTCAGATAGGGATCCTCCTTCCAACCCAGCTGGGACTTGGCATCCATGATGTCGGCCTTGCGCTCCTTGGGGCGAGTGACTGCGCCCTTGATCATCATGGCTGTCTGATCGCCATCAAGCTTGAAAGGGTATCGCTGCATGGACTTGAGAACGCAGACTTCCATGGGGAAGAACCCCGCCTTCTGGGTCTCGACAAGAGGCCATTTGGGGAACTGGATGTTGTAGTCATAAGTCCGCTTGAAGTATTCCACGACGTTCATCTGCACACCGTTGTTGGTGAATCGGATACTCTCGGCAGTGGCACCCTTCTCACCAAATTCTTGACTGAAGGCAATCGACTTGATGACGTAAACCTTGTCCCAGTTCTCCTTGCCGCGGTGACGGGGGGTGAAACGCAGCTTGCAGAGCTTGCGGAGGTGCTTGAAGGCGTCCGACATGGCGAAGGTGGTAATCCCGTCCTTGTTGGCCTGTCGGACAGGCTTGAGCAGGTTCGCAATGTCGTTGGGCTGAAGGTTCTTGTGTTGGCGGTCGCATGCGGCGAGGAAATCCTTGACGAAAAGGTGCATCTGCATACCACCCTTCCAAAAGGCGGTGTTGGCGACGTCGACGTTGAGGCCGAGGCCACGGCCAATGCCACCAGTGACGGACTGGTTCATGCGGATGGAGGCGTAAACACCCTTGACGAGCTCAATGCATCCACCCAAGTCAAAAGACTTCTTGGCCCGCTCGTTGTAAAAGTTCCTCTTAATGGAGAGGAGCCGCTCAGTGGGCCCCTGGCGAACGACGTGGTCGAGGAAGTTCATCGCCTCAAGGACGGAGTTGTCCCAGTCCATCTTGCCTTGGAGGTAAGCCTCCAGGACACTCAGGTTCACCTGCTTTGTCTGACGCACGACGAAGAAGAACTTGTTGTCCTGGATCTTCTTGCCGGACTTGGGAGGCGGGCGGCCCTCATCGAGATCAATGGTGAGGCGCTCCTCACCACGGTTGATGGCAACAGGAGCCCATGCAAGCTTCCGACCGTCGCTAAGCCAAAGGCACTTGTACTTCTGAAGCATGGCCTGGACGGCGGGGTGCTTCCAGACCTTCTGGAAGACGACGTTGTACTTGGTAGGGACCGGGGTGATGGAGACATCGTACTGGTAGATGTTGACCTTGTCGTTCCAGGATTTGACGCGGAACTGGTTTACTTCAAGGTTGACGGGCTTTCCAACCTTGTTGAAACCGGGGCGCTTCGCGAAGGGCACCTCGCCGGCGTTCTGAAATACATCAGTCATGTGGCAGCCACGACAGAAGACATGGTCTTACCTTGCTAGTCGCGTCGACAGTGTACGCCTCAGCGGGCAAGTCAATGCGGGTGTTCATGTGCTTTTCGGCAGGGCCCTGGGGCTTGGCGGGGTCATATCCCATCGACTTGGGGAAGGGAGTCTGGCGAGACTGAGATCCGGAACGGGAGCGGTTGGGGCTACCAGGACCACGAGGGGAGGAGCGGCCGGACATCGCGACGTGAGTGTTGGTTTCTTGGTGGTGTGAAGTGTTTATGTCTTGATGATGTTAGGAGAGGGACAGAGTTACGGCGAAGTTGGACGATGGAAGACGAGGGAAATCATGCCGAGGGCAAAGGTTTGGCAGCATTTCGGCAGGAAGGGGGTCCACAAGTCGATACCGCGCCAAAGATTTGGCAGCAGTCCGGCAGGAAGGGCGTCACAGTCGTTCATATGACAAAGGTTCAACGTACCTGGGAAGCTGGCTGAGATGCTAGGTTTATTGGGATCGAGGCGCTGTGGGATGCGGAGGGAAGAAAAAAAGGGGTCTTGGGTGGGAGAAAAGGGGTCTTTTTGTAGTCCTCGGAGGAGGGGGAAGACAGTAAGAAAAGGAAGTAGCAATGGGCGAGGTGGAAGAAAGAGAAGGAGCGAGTTTGGGAAAGAGGCAACGAGATTTGGGAAGGAGGCAATTGGATTCAGAAAGAACAACCCAGCTTTTGGCAGGAGACAGTAAACTCGAGAAGGAGGCACCAACCATTTGGCAGGAGACAGCTTTGTATATCGAGAAGGGAGCACTAAGATCTCGGCAGGAGACAGCCTTTTCTTGGAAAGAAGCATCCGTTTTTAGCAAGGAGACAACACTTTCAAGGAGGAGGCACCATTCTTTTGGCAGGGAAGACCACTGTCGGCTGAATGAGGACAACATCACGGCTTCTGTAATTCGGATTCCTATCTAGGAATGAGAGAAAGATGCAGAGACAAAGACGGAGACGGGCCACAGAGACGGGTTGCAGAGGCGAGCTACAGAGGCGGGCTACGAAGACGGATAGTCACAGAGAGAAAAGACACTTCGTTTGCGAGCAGTTGGCGTTCAAGTTGACGTGACGTGACATGACGTGCGGCTACTTCCGTCCAGGTATGGTTGGATGCTGAGGCAAGGAAGGTACCTAGACTATAGTTGTGTTTCTTTTTGCGCTACCATAGTGACTTCCATGAATGAAGAGAATGACTGTGTTGCCGTGAAGCAATTGAAGCAAGCATGGTATGCTGTAGCGCAAAATAATCAGGTAAGCAGATGGAAAGAGGGCTGGAGGTTGGAACATGAGGCGCACGGAGTGGCCGTCCGTTGGAGTTGACGGCGTCACGTTGCGGCAACCATTGGACGACCGTTGGACCTTCTTTGAGCGAGAGAGCCTCACCTGCTTCCCCAAGCGCCCGTGCTTGGCCGAGGAGTCAGTCATGGGCAAGGTAGGCCAATATGCAGTATATTATCGAGAGACGGAGGCTCCGAATCCAAACGCACGACTGACTTGGTCCACGGTGGATTCTGCTACTTAATTGGTACGTGCAGTACCATAGATACCGCACCGCAACGTGACTCGCAGACAGAGTAGAGGTAAGGTACCGTCAAACGGAGTGCCCTGCTGTGGGTAGGTATTGTACACGATCCAAGACGGGAATTGGGCGATGAGAACCCTAGCACTACGCACATACGATTAAAGAGCCTGAACGGGACAAGCCGGACAGGTCCACACAATTAAGGCCAGTTACAGGTACAGGTGTAGGAAGATGGAGCGAGGCATGGGTTTTCTAGTACCTTACCTACCACAGGTAAGGTGTAAGGTAGGTAGGTAAGGTAAGGTAAGGTACGGAGACAAGTAGTTGAAAGGCTTACACTTGACGAGGAAAACAGAGATGCACCACTTCCACATGGCCAATCTCCAAACTCATGGCAGCTAAGCCAGAAGCCACAGAACCGGCAGAAACAGTAGCGCTAAGCAATCTTTCAGATGCCGAAAGACGTGTATTTGTAGGGACTGCGCACATGATGTACTTTACTAAGCCAAGGTGGTATGAATGCAGCACAGGTACATGGGCGAAAGGCGTTGCCTACAGACCGCGCAGGTACTATGAGTACGACGCAAGGCACGCATTGCCCCTGTCCTCCGGTGGGGGGATGGGCGGCGACCCTCTCGCGCGGCGTGACGACCCTCCCTCGCTCGCATAGCAGCTAGAGAGATGGAACCCCTGCACAATCCTCAAACGCTTGCTGGTGTTGCAGCATGGCGGGCCACTCGTGATGGTCTCCATCGTCCCATGCCGCCATGACATGCAACGCAGTTCTGTGCGGTTCTCTACTGCGTACCACAACCACAGTAGTATGCGCAGTATGCAGTACGGATACGGAGAGGTATGTGAGATCTGATTTGAAATTGCTGTCGTTGCATGCCGCTGCCGCCGTGTGGGAGACACGACGACACGAGACAGACGAGCGATTCGGTTGGTCCAGTCGGGTTGAACGAGTTGCATGTCTGTATCGTAGGAGCCTGCAGCGATTGGATATCAGCATTGCGGACTTGGTAGGAATCGGATCACTCGCACTTGTCAAATGTCTATGGCGCAAAACTTGAGGCCTGCAAAGCCAACGGCGTGGAAGCCGTGACAGTCAAAAACATAATGAAATCACCTCTTTCCACACTGAGGTCTTCTTCTACAAGTAATCAAGGCGCTCTGTATGTATTTGTAGGAGACGTAGCAGTCAGGACTGACATCATCGAGACCACGATCTATGTATACCATCTGGACCAATGCAGATCCCCATCACCACATCGCAATCGGCTGCCCGTTAGGCGTCGTTATCTACATACCTACCCAGTGATATTATCCTCGCAGTACGGATACCCAAGAGTCGTTTCCATCGACACGCCCACAGACGAGTGCGGCGGTGCTCCATCAGGTTGTTGGTCCGGTCGTCGTCCTCTTTGTACCCCGGTGCGTACCCCTACCCTGCACCTTGCCCCTACTGTGGACACTCCTACAGCTACCGCTACCGCCTGAAGCCAGGAACCGCTCCGCATCGCGCACGAGGCAAGGGGTCCGTTCCCCACATCACCCTCCTTCTGCTTGCTTCCCCTCCCCTCCTTCTCGATGGCAGTTGAGCCACAGTCACAGTCATACCGTAGTCGTATACGGATACTCACTCTCCTCACTCATTCACCTTTCCTCTTACGCAGTAGTCCTCACCCTGTCCTTCTCTCAATGATACTTTGTACTCATCCGACTCATCCACTGCCCATATCTCCATCACCAGCAAGTGTCCGCGAGTCTTCTCTCATGGCTCCCTTCCCCCCTTCCACTTCCATCGCTGCGTCAACCCATCACATCCACTGTATCTACCGCTCCGCATCGCCTGGTGCCTTACCGCTCTGGCTTTGGTAGGCATGTAAGGTACGGAGTAACCACTGCGCATGTATTAGTACAGAGTAGCGCGCAAGGTAGGCAAGGTAGGTAGGTGGTCAAGGTGGTGAAGGCATCCTCGTCATCTTCTTCCTGTGGTGTGCAGTACGCAGTACGTACTCACTTCGTGGCCGTGACTCTCTCTAGTGCCCAGTGACAGGGGCTCCCCGTCTCTACCACGCTTCTTCTGCGTCGTAAAGCCAAGGTCGACCACCTATCCATATCCAGCTTTCACCCTGCAATAATGCCAATCCCACCATTTTGTGTAACCCTTCCGCTGCTCGTCCCCATCCGCTTTGCTCTCAACTCTGTGTGGAGTACGGAGTGCATCTTTAGCCCATACTACTGTGTATCTGACGGTCGAACTGAAGCGTGAGCCCAGTGTCTCTACAAGTAGACACAGCGCAAGGCAACTGTTGTGGCTCATTCGCCGTAGATGGCAACGGTTCCTGTCCATCTGCCTGGCCCCTTTTTTGCACTTGACTAATTAGCACTCTTCTGTAAAGTATTCTCTCCTTTCCATCCCATCTGTGCGTGTCCTGCTCTGCTGTGCCGTAATCTCGGTCTCGCACACTGACTTCTTTCTGCACTATTCATCCCGTCGTCTCTCACGCTTTCGCCTTCATCACCACACGCCCCCCCCCCGTCGCACACGTCCGACCCTTCTCTTGTGCCTCCTTTTACACGTTCTGAACCGCCGCCCTACGTAGTCCTACCTCGCTCCGCCGTATTCCTACCCCTCCCACTCTCTTCGCCGTCGCCGTAGTCTTTCGTCTTTTGCAGTGAGTCGTCTTCAGAAGAGCGACAGCAGTCCGTACAGGCCGTCTGTACTTACCTCCGGAGACCACCTCACCCCCATCCTCTTCATTCCACACGCTCACACTAGCGCACACAACCACCACCATTTCCCTCCCTCACTCACACTCTCTCGTCTCAGTCAGCCCGGCCTTGCTTTTTCAATTCTATCGTCTCTCTCCCTGGGTTACGGATCTTGCTGTCCTTCACAATCCTCCGGACAAATTCCATTTGGACAGAAAGCGCCGAGTACAGGTAAAGGAGAGACCGTGAGACAGAGAACGAGAGAAGATCGTCAACACTCAACCCCAGTCAAGCCTTCCAGGGAAGTACCTACTGTACACAACCACACTGCCCATCAAGGGTGCACTAATAGTGTGAGTGTACTCCGTACTGTCTCCGTCCTGCTTGCTTGAGGCGAAGCCATCTGGAACTTGGCTGTTCCTAGCCTCTTTTTTAATTTGATCACCGCCGCCCACACATTTGCGGCCGCGCCTGTGAAGGCTAAAACCGCGCTCCTATTCGTCGCGCCGCCCTATCAGTGCTGCCAAAAGCAATATCCATCCGTGTGTCCCCCCAACGAAGCTTCCTCTCGAAACACCATCGAAAAACCAACCTCGCATTCGAGAAGTCTGCCATCTTGGGCTCGCTCAACGCCTGCTTGCACTCGCATTTGCAATCCCCACGGCATCGGATCGAGTCTCGAGTGACGTTCGCTGGACGAAATTTCCTCAATTGACACATCAGAGTCGCCGTGGTCTACCTTGACGCTCGAGCTGGTTCGATAACCACCGCTCGACTCGAATCCATCCGACGCATCGTCTGTTCCAACGCATCACCCGTCTGCGCTCTGCCATCACCCACTTCGCAACCCATCGTGTGGACCACTCTCCTTTTTTTCTCCACCGCCGCAACGAAGACTATCGCAAGTCGTCTTTTGGACCTTCGATTCGTCTCTACGCTGGATTCCTCGAACCGACCGCAACCCGCTCCCGGCTCCTCGTCGTCGGCGAGCCATTGAATCGACACGCAGACGCCCGAGGCTCAATCGCTTCTAGGGGTTTGCTCAGGCGCTTTGCCTGCTTCGCACTATCCGCACGTTTGAGCGATCGTCAACATGTCCGTCATGCTTCAAACACCTTCCCGAGCCTCCACCGCCTCCTCCTCTTCCTTTCAACCCCTTTCCCGACAAAACACAATGTCTTCCTACGATGGATCGCGGTCCGCCCGCCAATCCAAGCGGTATAGTATGTCCGCGCTGTACATGTCCATGTCGGCGAACGAGACCGATCTGGAAATCGAGGACGACCTGGCCAAAGGTGCGTAGTTGCTTCCCGCCGCCGAGTCTTTGGCTAACCCTCTCCCCAAGCCCAAAAAGTGCTGCGCGAACTAAAAGCCAAAATTTCCTCGCAATCAAAGAAGAATTTCGTCCTCGAAAAGGACGTGCGATACCTCGACTCTCGCATCGCTCTGCTGATCCAGAACCGCATGGCTCTCGAGGAACAGAACGAAGTTGCCAGCCATTTGGAGGACGCTACCGAAATGCAAGAGGGCGAATTCCCCAACGACGACAAGACCCAGAAATACGGCAACCTCATGTTCCTGCTTCAGTCCGAGCCCAGGCATATTGCGCACCTCTGTCGTCTGGTGTCCATGGCCGAAATCGACTCCCTGCTGCAGACCGTCATGTTCACCATCTACGGAAACCAGTACGAGAGCCGTGAAGAGCACCTGCTCTTGACCATGTTCCAGGTACGTCCCCCTTCCCGGCCTGCTCCGGTCGCAGTCCTTTGGCTAAGTCCGTAGTCTGTCCTCACATATCAATTCGACAATACCCCCGAATATTCGTCGCTCCTGCGCGCCAACACTCCCGTATCACGCATGATGACCACCTACACGAGGCGAGGTCCGGGACAGAGTTTCCTCAAGTCGGTGCTGGCAGATAGGATCAACAGCTTGATCGAGTTGAAGGACCTCGACTTGGAGATTAACCCGCTCAAGGTATACGAGCGCATGATTGAGCAGATCGAGGAGGATACGGGCACCCTTCCCGCTTCGCTGCCCAAGGGCATCACGGCAGAGCAGGCCGCCGAAAACCCTCAGGTCCAGGCCATCATCGAACCGCGTCTGACAATGCTCACCGAGATTGCTAACGGCTTCTTGACGACCATCATCGACGGCCTGGAGGAGGCTCCGTACGGCATCCGGTGGATCTGCAAGCAGATTCGCAGTCTGACGAAGCGCAAGTATCCTGATGCAAACGATCAAATCATTTGCACACTCATCGGCGGTTTCTTCTTCTTGCGTTTCATCAACCCGGCCATCGTCACGCCCAAGTCGTACATGCTCATTGACGGCCAGCCTGCGGAGCGCCCGCGGAGAACACTCACTCTCATCGCCAAGATGCTGCAGAACCTCGCCAACAAGCCGTCGTACGCGAAGGAGCCGTACATGGCCAAGTTGCAGCCCTTTATTCAGCAGAACAAGGATCGCGTCAATAAGTTCATGCTCGATCTGTGCGAGGTGCAGGACTTTTACGAGAGTTTGGAGATGGACCGATATGTGGCCTTGTCGAAGAAGGACCTCGAGCTATCCATTACCCTCAACGAAATTTACGCCATGCACGCGCTCATCGAGAAGCACCACGGCGAGCTTTGCAAAGATGACAATTCGCATCTTGGCATCATCATGTCCGAGCTGCAGGCGGCGCCTGCCCAGGTCCCTCGCAAGGAGAACCGAGTCATCAACCTGCCTCTCTTCAGCCGATGGGAGACAGCCATCGACGACCTGACTGCGGCTCTCGACATCACACAAGAGGAAGTGTACTTTATGGAAGCCAAGTCCGTCTTTGTGCAGATCATGCGGTCTATTCCCACAAACAGCAGCGTCGCACGTCGACCACTGCGGCTGGAGAGGGTCGCCGACGCTGCGGCTACGAGCCGCAACGACGCGGTCATGGTCCGCAAGGGTATCCGGGCCATGGAGCTGCTTTCGCAGCTGCAGGAACTCAGAGTCATCGATAAGAGCGACCAGTTCGGCTTGCTGCGTGACGAGGTTGAGCAGGAGCTTCAGCACCTGGGGTCCCTCAAAGAGGGTGTCATCCAGGAGACGACCAAGTTGGAGGAGGTTTACAAGACGATTCGCGATCACAACACATACCTGGTCGGCCAGTTGGAAACGTACAAAAGCTACCTGCACAATGTGCGGTCGCAGAGTGAGGGCACCAGGAGGAAGCAGCAGAAGCAGCAGGTCCTTGGTCCGTACAAGTTTACCCACCAACAACTCGAGAAGGAGGGTGTCATCCAGAAGAGCAACGTGCCAGACAACCGCAGGGCGAATATTTACTTCAACTTTACGAGCCCCCTGCCGGGAACCTTTGTCATTTCCCTGCATTACAAGGGTAGGTCATCACACAACAGCCAAGTCGGGCAGTGGACTTGCCAGCTAACATTGATAGGGCGTAACCGTGGTCTGCTAGAGTTGGATCTCAAGCTTGATGACTTGTTGGAGATGCAAAAGGACGGCCAGGACGATTTGGACCTCGAATACGTCCAGTTCAACGTCACCAAGGTCTTGGCGCTGCTGAACAAGCGGTTCGCTAGAAAGAAGGGTTGGTAGCCGCCAGCGGTTTCCGACTTCAACTGTACAACTTTTCCTCTGGCGATACCCTTGGCTGGCTTTTGGTGGAACTAGGCATTCACGGCATTCTCTTTGACCTGATACCACGGCGATTTCCGTCGCACCGCCTGATTCCCTCGCATTCTTCCGCTCTTGCTCCATCGCATTCTCCCCGCCATAGCCACCTCTCATTCGATTCTCGACATCTCGTTTAGTATCCACACCCATACCGGCGTTGCTTATACCTCTTCGGTCCTCCCTGGATCTCACTTTTGCGCTTCACGTATAAAGGCGGCATTCTCTGGACTACGTCTACCGTACAAGAATACACTCGTGGATATGGGCACTTGATTTTTCTTTGGCCCCGTTCGTCTGCCGATTCACGGCTGCGGACGGGTGGCACGGTTTGGAGGCTGTTCTGCTCGGTACACCTGCTACGCTACTCTTTTTAATGGCACCCGGCGGCGGGAGACGGGAGGTTGGCATCGTTTTGCGAGCTTGTTCTTTTTGCCATTATTGGTGTCTCTTTTTTGGTCGACGTCTTTTATGCGCGATGACGGCGCGGGTTGTGTTCGGCTGGTCCGGCGGCTGCAGTGTATGACCCGTCTGCGTTCATGTCTTGAAATGACGGGGTGGTTTAGACATGAGAAGGAATGAATGACATGGATGATTCTGATCCCGCAGTTGCTTCTTGTGCAGTTTGCATGTGACTTTTGCCTCCTCGACCGTTTTATTCTCTACTCGGGAAATCGAGCGTTGACCACGTAGGTCGCTGTCAGTCAGCGGGATAAAAACCAAGCCGGATGTCTAGAGCGGGAGAGTTTTTGATGCCGTGGCCTGGTACGCGTTCTTTTGAACTCTGGCACCATTTTCCGTCTGATTGTTCACAGTCGACGACGCGGCCTGGTGCGTAAGTGACTCTGTGGATGGGGTGAGAGAGAGGGATGACGTGAGCTCCGTGACGGCCACGTTGTCGATTGCCCTTCCCACCCCTCACCCCTACCCTTGGGGCCGAGGTTCCAGCTTCTCCGTCCCTCTTCTTTGGTGCACGCGAGAGACTCGGAGACGGTGTCTGCTCTCCCAAACTATGATCATTCTGGGTGCTGACTAAATGGCTGACTGGCTTGAACCGGCTAGACTTTCTCCAGAGTTCGGGTGGGAGGGTGGACGAGTTCACATATATACTCAGTATACGGAGTAGCCCAAGGTTAACTACCCGCCGCGAAGCGGTGATAGACGCAACTTTATTTTTGTCATTAGCTTTGGTCAGGAATGTCACTGATTGAGTGGGAAAGGGGGGGGGAGGGGGGGTGTGATTAGTCGAAAGAGATGCGCAGCATGGGAGTTTGGAAAGATTCTGGGGACGAGGGCCCAATGGATTTAGGTTATGTGGAGGGTTGCGATGGCGAGGGAGGAAGGTTTGGATTTGGGTTGGCGTGGAGGGAGGGATTCGAACGGGCGGGGTGTGGCGGAGGAAGAGGAGCAGATGTTCCTGACCCTGACCGCTGGTATGGGAGAAGTCAAGTTTTGTGTTTGAAGCCATCGCCGGGTAGGTTTATGTACGACTGGACAGGCAGGCAGGCACCTGAGGTTGTTGTCAAGGGGCGCGTCCCAGAGGAAATTGTGTGTTTGTCGCGAGATTGCTCGGGGCTCATCCCATGGCATCAAAAAAAAAAAAAAAAAAAAAAACGCCGCGCAAGTAAGGGTCAATGAAGTACGTGACAGATAGTAGGCAATAGGATAGGATTGAACGAGACAGAAATCTCTTCGATATGGCGTTACTCTAGTCTGAGGGTACTCCGCGGAGCTGACATCATTCACTAAATCCGCCCTCGGTCAGGAGAAAACACCGTAGCTTATTTTACTCCCTTCTGGGAGACATGCTAACTACCCCAAACGCCCCAGCAATGCAAACTTCCCAACTTTTGTATCATACAGACGCGACGTCGATAAGAGAAAGATGGTTAGGCAAGGAAATCCTGCGCTTACCATCCCCTGCGGAATCCGGCCCCTGTATTCATCTCGTCAGTCCAAGCTCATCACTGATATCTGCCATGATGGTGCCCGGAAAGGCCGTAACCCGAAGAGAGCTGTCCCCAGGCGCTTCCTTCATACGAAGCAGTGCCGTAGTCTCCCTGCTGTACATCGAAACGATGAGCAGGTTCTGATCCACCACTGGAGCCGGGTCGGAGAGGTGAACTCCTGTACCCCGATGCCAAGCGGTGGCCAGATTTGTCGAAAGGACTCAGACCTCGTTGAGGTGAGTTTCTTCCAAAGGACGTGTGGTTGGGGGTGTAATCGCTGGAAGCGTGGCGACCGTGGGAAGGGGGGTGCATACCGTTGTTCTGCCTGGAGCGTTGGTCCTCGGCGGCTCTCCAGGTGTTGTAGTCGGGCACAGGAGTGTCTCTGATGAGATTCACAAGGCCGTGAGTGTGGAATCGCCAGGCTTGCGGCGCATGGGCGTACGCGTGTGCTGGGGGGAGGATGCCGAGCAGGAAGGTGATATCTCTGGAGAGAGGTGCTCCCTGGTTCCGTCGTTGCTGGTCGAGACGACGACCGGCGGCACCCTTGAGAGGCGACTCGCCTCGTGCGAGCTTGCGCGGCCGGTTGAGCTCCTCGTAGTCGTCGCCCGCGAAGGGTCGCTTGGGCGAGTTGATGACGCCCATGTACTGCGGTGCCGGGCTGACCGTCTGGCGAATCGGCGGCGGCATGGGAGAATGGCGCACCGACATGGGCTGTTCGATGATGGGCATAAGCATCTTGGGTCGGAGTTGAACTGCTGGCGAAATGATGAGACGATAGGCAATGGGGTCGAAGCTCTCCACGGAATAGCGGCTGGAGAAGTGTGAAAGCTTGGGGTCGGCGGGCCATAGCTCTGACATGCGCTTCTCGAGCTCGGCAATGGACGACAGCTCTCCGAACTGCGACTCGTACTTGTGGAAGTATGAGTAGAGCGGCTTGGCTTGGTTCTTCTTTTCGTCCTTTTGCGTGAGGCGGTTGACGCAAGTCTCAAAAACAACGCGGGCGTCTGCTGTACGTTAGAAAACACTCTCTATTATCTCAAGGGAGTGAAAAGACTCACTAGTAGTATCGCCCTTGGAGTGGAGAAACTTGATGTATTCAAGCATAAAGCTCGCATCCTCGGGGAACAGCTTGGCTCCACGGTCAAAGATCTTTCCACCTGCCGGGTCGTTGTAGATGAGAGCTTCCATTTTGGCCACGGCAATGTAGACATCGCTCGTCAGTTGCCCACGACCTCTGGCCTCGATAAAGACCTGGCGCAGACCCGAGGTGGTGTTACCCTTGCCCTGTGTTCTGCGCGCCGCTCGACAGAGAGAAATCCACACAAAGGAGATGGTCCGCTTGAGCATGTCTGCCTGCACCGTGAAGCCATATTTGACCGCCTTGACGCGCTCCTCCTTGCCGAGGTCACCCGGCCGAGGCTCATCGCCGTTGACGTCGTCGTCGTTTTGCTCTATTGAATCTTTGATGCCCGAGTCGGCCGCAGCGTCCTCCTCGATTTGGCGAACCGCACGTTCCTCGCGTTCCTTGAGCTTCTTGGACATGGCGTACAGAGTGTCAAGAACGCGACTGTACGGCTCCCGAATGGCCTTCGCGCGGGCGGCTTTGCTCTCGCCGTCGTCGCCGGCAGGATGGGTCGTCTCCACGTGGTCTCCGTGCTTCAAAGCCAGCAGAACGCTTTCCGGGTTGGCGTCAATGCCGTCGGTGAGGAAAGAAAGGCCCAGGTCTTTGCCATCCTTGACGATGTTGTTGGCAAAGCACCATTCGGCAGCCTCCACCCACATCTCAGGCCAGAAACGAAGCGCCATGAGCGCCTGCTTGTAGCAATAAAGGATGCGGCCCTTGAGGGCCTCGGGTTCCTCGTCCTCCAAAACTAGAGGATCCTCCTTTTCCCACTGAATCCACTTCTTCCAGATGTCGACCTGCTCGAGGAATTCTTGGTCGCCATTAAAACCAGGGGCGGGGGGCAACCTAGGAATGGTCGTGCGCTGGAGCCTTGGGATCAAGCGGTCAAGCTGCGAGTTGGACGCCTTGGCGGTCATATACGACGGCGAGCGCTTTTGAATGAACTGACGACCCTGCCCGGTATTAGTGCGTTCTTGACGACGTTGGGTCGCCACTTACAGTGGTCTTGTTCAGGCTCATCTCGAACTGGTCGTAGTCTTTCCATAGGTCTGTGAGAGCAGCCGTTGGCACGGTAATGGCGCGGTGGTAGGCCTTGCGCAGCTGGTCCATTTTCTGCTGATCCTGCCAGCCGCTGCCACCAACCTGGCCGGGGCCGCTCTTGATGAAGTTGATGTAGTCCTTCCACAGCTGCCCTGAATCACGGTCGATGCCAACGGAGCTAATGACGAACTCATACGACATGCTGAGAATACGGCGCGCTTCGCCATTGGGGTCGTTGTTCAGGTCGTACCTCCTGCGGATATAGTTGAGGTAGACTGTCCACAGCTTGACGTTGGGGGCATTGACCAGCGAGCGGTTGAAGATCTCTTCGGCAGCCTGGAAGCGATTCGAGTCGAGCTCTAACTGGGCCCAGTCTGCCCAGATATCGGCCTGGCCTGATTAGCGTGTATTGCTTCGGGGTGCCAGTAGGCCACTCACAGCTTGAGGGAACACCTGAACGAATCGATCGAAAACTCCGCGAAGCTCGTCCAGCTGATCACTACGACGGCACTCGGCGATGAGACCCAGCCAGGCGTCCATATCCCCACGGGGATCCTCCTTCACGCGATCCTCCAGAATGCCGACAGTATCATTCGGATCTCTGCTCTGAACGGTCTGGTGGGTAGCTTGAGGTACAGCAGGATTGATGGTGACGGCAGCAGCGGGCGTCGGCGTCGGAGCGGCAGCACTAGGAGCAGCACTAGGAGCAGCACTGGGAGCAGCACTAGGAGCAGCACTAGGAGCAGCACTTGGAGCTCTTGCGACACCATTGCTGGCCGGCTCCGGTGCTGGGACAGCCTGGGCCTGAATCGGAGTGGGCGCACGAGCTGGAGACGGGATCTGGACGGGCGCGGCGAAGGGAGCGGAGCTTGAAGCCGCCGGAGCTGGCGCATCGTCCTCGTCGTCGGAGTCGGCCAGCACAAAACCTCCCTGTGTCTTAGGCTTGCCTGACTTTGGCTTGGAGGTGGCAGCGGGGGTAACGGCCGGGGACTGTGACGCCGACTCTGAATCCTGCGCTGGTGTTATCATGACCGACTCCGGGTCGTAGCTGACCGACTCGGGTTCATATTCGCCAGCATCTTCTTGGTCACCATTCGCATCTTGGGCAAGTGAGAAGGCAAGGTCTTGAGTTTGTTGCTCGCTATGCTGTATCTCTTGGCTCCCATATTCCTCTTCTTCCCAAGACGCACCCTCGACGTGTTGGTCGTTTTGCGGGAGACCGGAATCCATAGCAGCGACTGCGTGCGAAGTAGCGCTTTTACTCCGTTTGCGATCGTTGCGAATGATTGCTACGCGCAGATGAGCGATGCGAAGCTCAATGATCTCGCGGTAGGATGAGCTGGTCGCAGAGCGCGAATGCGCTGCAGCTACCGGGTGGGCGAAGACGGTCGGTAGGATGATATAATACACTAAGCCTGATACTTTTGACGATTAAGACTCCTCAAATGTCAGGAGGCAGTATGAGAGGTTACCGATAGCGATGGGGGATGGGGAAGCTGATGGGCCAACAGAGCGCAAATGAATAGGACGCAAAATTGGAGGCTGAAAGTCGACGGAGATGCAATTGAAAGATTGATGGCAGCACCGAAATCAGGCTAGCGCAGTTTGGCGGTAGCCTGGATAAATCTCGGCAAACACTTGCTACACCTTCCACGAGACATGCCCACCTTGGTATATACCTAGGTACCTTGAGGTACAGAGACGTCACCTGCCTGCCTCTGTAGGGTCCCAATCCTCGAAGAGACCTCATTACTACCTGGTCTGCTGTCTACTGTAGTTCTTTCTTTGTGCTTGTCTCTGGCTTGCATTGCTGCATTGCTTGGATTGGGGAATCGAGATGAGACATTGAGCGTGCGCTGCAAGCAATCTTGCAATCGGGTGTCCAGACAACTGGTCCACATGCAATCACCTCAGCAGGGTAACATGACCCTACACTATGATACGTATCGACTTGAGGAAGGGTCGCTTCACACAAGGACATCAGTGTCCCTGTTCTGAGCCCCTGACTCTCACTGAGAGTCACCACCATACCATGTTTGCTTACCTACCTATGGGGGGAGGAACCTTAGGAGTACATGCATCAGCTATACATAGTATACCTACCTGAGCTGAAGGATTGACAGCTGCCTCATTCCCTGTCGGTAGGCACCCAGTCTCAAAACAGTTAGTCTTGACGAGTGGAGACCACTCTACGCGAAATTTCGCGCTCAAGACGGGGCCGGGGAGGCAGGCGCGTCCCACGGTCGTTGTCTCGTTGTCCCGTGGTAACACGACACAATTGAACGAGGCTCCTTCTTTTTCTCTCCGCAACCTGCCGCCGCAAAATCTATCCAAGTCTTCTATTGCACCCGCCGCCAATCTACCCTCAATCTTCTCGTCGCATTTTTGCATCGCGTCGACTTTTTTGTTTTCTCTCTCTGCTTGGTCACAGCCTTTCTTCAGTGATATACCACTTTCAATCACACGTCGCGATCCACACCGTCGCCCACATTCCACAATGTCTATTGTTTCGCTCGTTGGCGTTCAGATTCTGAACAACCCCGCCAAGTTCACGGACAAATACGAGTTCGAGATCACCTTCGAGTGCCTTGAGCAGCTCGAGAAGGGTACGCACGCCTCGCTGCCATTCTCTTCGTCGTCGCCGCCTGCTGACTCGTTTTTCCAGACCTTGAGTGGAAGCTGACCTACGTCGGGTCGGCTACCAGGTGAGTCAAAGTGGACTTTTTTCGCATCCACCGCCATTCGCTAAGCATGCGCAATAGCGACCAGTACGACCAGGAGCTCGACTCTCTCTTGGTCGGTCCCATTCCCGTCGGCACCAACAAGTTCCTCTTCGAGGCCGATGCTCCCAAGACGACGAGAATTCCTGATGCCGACATCCTGGGCGTCACCGTCATCCTTTTGACTTGCTCCTACGACGGTCGCGAATTCGTCCGCGTTGGCTACTACGTCAACAATGAGTATGATTCCGAGGAGCTCAACGCCGAGCCCCCGGCGAAGCCCATCATCGAGCGCGTGAAGCGCAACATCCTCGCCGAGAAGCCCCGCGTGACTCGTTTCGCCATCAAGTGGTATGTCAAGTGAGCAAAGAAATAGCAGACAGAAACTGACACTGCGCAGGGACAACGAGGCTTCTGCCCCCGCCGAGTTTCCCCCTGAGCAGCCCGAGGCTGACCTGGTCCCGGACGAGGAGGAGTACGGCGCCGACGAGCGCGAAGAGGAGGATGCCGAGGTGGCCCTCGAGGCCGGTGCCAATGGCGAGAAGGCTGCTGGCGAGGACGCCGAGATGGCTGGTGCCGAGCTTGGCGAGCCCGCCCAGGTCGATGAAGACGAGATGTCCGATGACGGCAGTGTCGACATCGAGGGCGACAGCGAGGATGAGCTCGAGGAGGAGGAGGGCGAGGGCGAGGGCGAGGGAGCAGGCGACGACGCCATGGATGTGGACATGACGGACAAGCCAGCCGTGCCAGCCAAGGCCACCGAGGTTGCCACCCATTAGAGAGAGCATTCTCATTTCGTTGACTTTTTCTTTTTGCTCATACCCCGATTATCCCGCCGGCTCTGTACATAGATGATGCACCAGCTGGGGGCTTTAGACGACGACAACGACCTGGATGATGACTGAAAAGCCAGTCTTGGCCCGTAATTAGACAACCGAATGATACTTTCTGGCCATGCAGTACCCCGCTCTTCCATGTGACCTGAGCTCAGGAAGCTAGCAACTCCAAAGCGAATCGTGTACAACTTGGTCACCGCCCACGCCATCGCCTCTGCCACCGCCTGTTGTGCTTGACTAAACTCTACCACTATAACTGTACATCGAAAGCGACATCAAGCACCGCTATCTTCTCCAACAAACTTGCAGTTCTTTTCATTGTCGTTGTCACTACCGTCGTCGTCGTCGTCGTTGTTGTGGTCATCCCACTTCACGGAGGGCGAGGGCCAAATCCATGTGTTGCGGTGGTTGATGTGTAATTGGCTTGGATACTTAGAAGAATCATCATCTAAACCGTAAGTTGGTACAACAACCTTGTTGCTATTGGGACTTTTCTTCTTTACAACACTATCCCAAATATCTCTCGCTTACTTATCGTCGTGGGAAAATACGCACAGTGCCTTGCAGAGAAACCGTTGCTCAAGGCAATCTTGTCATACGAGCATCCTAGTAGAAGTTTTTGTGCTTAGGAGTAGCTAATTGTAAATGTTTTACCTATGTAGATGTTTTTGATTGCTTTTTGCCTATCAATGATCACACTACTCCCTACTTACACCCAAAAACAAAGTGCGATTGCACAAAAACGACATCGACACGAGGCTGGCAAGATCAATGTATGTCAGCCGCAGACATCTCTCATCTACTTTCGTACCAACGCTACTTTCGGTTGGCAAATGCTGCGCCGTAACCTTTCTCACGAGTCAAATGGACAAGCATCTCACGCATATGACTTTTCTTTCCTGTCCGAATTGTGCAACGAGCCGTGGCAGCATCGCCAAGGGGGATCATGGCCATGTGAAACCCCGTAAAGCATGATAGTATGTGCGTCTCTATAGACAAAATGAAGTATTTGGTTAGACTCTAAATGGTGGAACTTTCATTCTGCGAGCTTGAATCGACACCAACACCGGCAACGGTTTGGAATACCTACGGAACCCACCATACGGCGACGTCAACAATAGCGCAATCCCTCCAGAGACCAAAGGTTGAAACTTTTTCAAGCCTGACTTAGTGTTTCAAGGTGACAAAAGCACAGGCGAATCACTCAAACCTGCCACCGGCGAGTCACAAGGACAAACCCCACGATGCTAATGAAGGAAAGAGGCTCACTTAGGGCGAATCACCATAACTCTGGCACCAACTTGCAGTGAATCGTTTTTTGAAAGAGACTTCAAACAAGGATAATGGGCTATATAAACGTTTGGTGTTTCTCTGGCTGGCAGATGCTTCCAAACAACCTCGTTCCCTGATGGTGGCATTGACTTAATCTCGCCAATTGCTCCACCTCGAAGCCTATTCCACCACATCAAAACGAGACACTCGCGCCCCATCGGAGGGAGAAACGGGCACGCGGGGCAGATTTTACAATTTGAGAAAACGCAATCGATCAACTTTTCGGTAGAGAAGAGAGTGACATCGTCGGGCGACATGGCAGACAACAAGAGCGCCGAGTTGGCGCGGCGGCTGGACGGGCAGGTCATGTTCATCCCGGACCTCGGGGCCATGATGAGCCATTGGCCGGCCGGGAGGAATCCGCACGGCGCGGAAGTGCAGGGGATGGTGGACAGGTTGTTGGAAGGGTAAGCCCCCTCCGATATGCGGACCGGTCTCTTGAGAGATTCTGACGCGATGCAGGGCTTCTGAAGAGGACAAGGCGAATGTCGCAGAGGCGGATCCGGTGCTGCTGGCTTCGTGGTGAGTTTGCAAGTGGTCACTCGCACACGCAGTACTTGCTAATACCGAGACAGCTTTTGGCCAGAGGCGACGAGAGAACGGCTGCAGGTTCTGACTCTGACGGTCACCTGGCTAGGCCAACTGGACGACTGCCTCGAGAACCTGGAGTCTGGGATCTTCCAGAAGGCACACGACTTCCGCGCCAAGGTGAAGAGGTACATTGCTTTGTATCTTCAGCTGTCAAGAGAATCGTTGGAGCCGGTCACACAGAGGGCGATTGCAGACTTTGAACCTATTGCAAAGCTCATCTGCAGGGAGTATGACCAGGGTAAGTGACAGCCAGGTAGTGGAGATGTTTGACACTTAGAAGCTGACATGTGAGAAGACCAGCGACGTCAATTGAAGGTCAGTTTATGCGAGTACATCGACTCGACGGGACATGAGATACGATGCGCTCAGAGGGGCGAGGTGCCGTTGAGTCGGCTCTACGAGACGATGCGCAAAAAGACGGCGGGTGCTGGGCCGCTATGTGCTCTAGCCGAGTAAGTCACACCAGTCTGCGACTAGAAGCAAAGCTGATATCTGCAGGTTTGCCACAGGGATGAGGTTGCCCGCGGGTGTGGTACTGTCGAACCCGTACAAGCTCATGGCTGAGGCCGTCTGCGTGATGGTCGGGATGTAAGTGCAGTTGTTGGGACGCCTTTGAAGGCAGAGCTGACGAGAAGATAGGACGAACGACTTGTTGTCGCTGGGTAAAGAGCTGGTCAGTAGTTGACTGCTTTCAAAACGATACGTGCTAATTGTGCATAGCGAAAGGGTCGCGTGTTGAGCATCGTCCCGGTGATGCTTTGGAACAACGAGCATGACGATCTGGAAGGTGTTGTCGGACACGTCGTCGACAAGTTGAAGAAAGCAGTGAGGCAATTTGAGGTCTCCGAGACTCGGCTCATCCAAGTGTACCCGAGCAAGGCGGAGCATATTCGGCAGGTCGCGGCGGCGATGAAGACCACCTGCACCGGCAACCTAACCTGGAGGTATGTTTCCTATCTATAACGTTGGCGATGTCATTACTAACCATGAATCAGTCTCGCGTCGAAGAGATATCGCGTGGGCGAACCGCTGGCAGACGGGAGTCTGAGACTTGAGTTGAAAGCTGCTTGACAGGAGTGCAGGCGATGGGAGGAATAATGAAGCAAGGCGCGAAAAAGCAAGTAATGATAGTGATACCCAAACCAGAGCGCTGGACTACCTCAAAAAGGCAGCGAGGCGCGATGCACGATGCAGGCGGGCAAATAAGAAAAGTGAAGTTATTCAGCTCCAGTACAGACACAGCCACAATATCTGTATGCAGCCTCAACTGCTTGTAGATGGCGAGTCACGGTCACCGCGACCGGATTGCATGAAGTATTGATTGTCTCACAGCCAGACCGGGGCCCAGAACGTTGCTGTGATGTCATGGTGCAATTTCCCAACACCCAGCCAGCCAAGCGAATCGAGTGTCTCAACTGGCGACACCCCTGCCAGTCGGGCCCCTCTCAAGCTCTTAAGCTTTCAGCTGCACTACGGAGCAAGCAGGCTATGGAAGCAAGCCAGCAGCGAGCAAACCAAACCAGACGAAAGGGAGCTTCAAAAACATTGGTCCGCCCAACCACCTAGCATTAGAACCGTCAGTCTCTCTCTCTCTCTCACTCTAATCACGCACCATCACGACACGTCGCATCCACCGTACACACGCACACGCATACACAGGCACAATGGCTTTCCGCGCTGCTACTAGGAGACTCGCGCTCGCCCGCCCCGCCGCGCCCATGGCCAGGGCCTTCAGCTCGACGCCGCGCGCCTCCGTCAAAGTCGGCGATGTCATCCCCGACACGCCCGTCTTCGTCGAGGGCTCGCCCGGCAACAAGGTCAACCTGCACGAGGAGTTCTCCAAGGTCAAGAACGGCCTCATCATTGGCGTGCCGGCCGCCTTCTCGCCCGCGTGCTCGGCGACCCACGTGCCGTCGTACATCAACCACCCCAAGCTCAAGGAGGCCGGCGCCGTGTTCGTCGTGTCGGTCAACGACCCCTTTGTGTGAGTTGTTTTGCGCTCCAGCACGCTCCGGCACGCTCCGGCACGCTCCGGCACGGCAACGTGATGGGTGGTGATGCTGACTGATGCACAGGATGAAGGCGTGGGGAGAGCAGTTGGACCCCGCCGGCGAGACTGGCGTACGTTGTTTCCTCGACCCTTGGCGAGACGTTATCGTGCTAACAGCGTGGCAGATCCGCTTCCTGGGTGACCCGGCCGCCGAGTTTACCAAGCTTTTCGACCTCGACTTTGAGAGCGCTCAAATCTTTGGAAACACCCGCAGCAAGAGATACACCCTGGTCATCGAGGACGGCAAGGTCAAAAAGGCCCATGTCGAGCCGGACAACATCGGCACCTCGGGTGAGTCGTGCCGTGCTTTGAAGTGAATTGATCTGGATCATGGCTAACGCACTGCAGTGTCTCTGGCGGACAAGGTCCTTGGTTGAGAAAAGATACTAGACGTCATGTAATAAACCCACAAGCTGATCAGTCTTGGATGAAAGGATAGCGCGTAGCCTCTAAGAAATGATGCTGTATGCTAAGACCAAGATACTCGAAAAGTGAGTCCTGTTCGTGTGTTATTGTAGTCGAATCAGTTCGACGAACCTGTGCATCGCAATTGAGGTCCTTGCTGTGCTGAGTAAAACTCGACCTTCTTTTGTTGTAAAGTTGTGGGGCAGGTGGTGATGGCAACTAACCAATGCGATGCAACTGCAACTGCAAGACACGCCAATTAGAATTAGCTAGTTCTGATGATGTACGAAGAAGATTCAACACGATATCTCTTGAGCGGTTTCCGGCTCGCATCTCGGAGGACCGGCCGGAATTCCACACATATCCTGAGGGACCTGGGGCCGAGGCCGGCGAGATCGGAGCTAAACACTGCCGCTCCCTGTCTGACAAATGCAGGGGCAACACATTTGCTTATCAAGCCGGGACTCATCCTTATCGATAAGAGGCAGCTGAGTAAGACGATTTTCCTCCAGATCAGAGTGAAAGTACGTGTGGTCAGGCGTCATCGCAGTGGCGCCCACACTAATTATGCGCGAAAGGTGCTTGCAGGGAGGCATTGCCATTGTCATGGGCGAGTAGTCACCTGCCAGCCATCAGACGTACTCCATGCAGTGGGGGCCGGCAGTCGAGACTTTACTGACGGTGGCATGAGACTGCTGTCGTGTGCTTTTGCCATCGCCAGCCTTGGAATCCATAACGAGCGTGGCATGAGGCGCTCATGCCTTTAGACTTTTGTTCTGCCTAAGAGATCCATGATTGTACGCGGAACGTATCTGTATCCATACGGATGCCTGCTTGTAGGCATGCGTTATATCGCAATAGCAGTCATCAAGAGTGGCCTCAATAAAAGCCTCGGACTGAGCCGACATCCTTGGTATGCCTGGAGTTCTCCAAGGAACGGGATTTGCGAGTTTTCGGGACAATGCAGTACAAGTCAACAAAGTCATTCTTGATCTTTGGCATGCGGATTCGATAGTGTAGAAATGGCCCCCAATGTCAGCATGCACTCGGATACTTGCGAAAGTGCGGCTGTTCGTTCAGTGTCCCTCCCTCACTGACGACTCCACTGCCAGGCTGGAGTGGATCCCCGAAATACTTGTACCCCTCTCCTACCGCCGAAAGGCATTCAATTCGCCCTGGTTTTACTCGGTACCGTGGTCATTGATAATACTGACTACTCCGTACAGGTGCCTCACGCAAGAAGGTATCCGTACACTAGGTACCTATGGTAATACGGAGGTGGCCAGGCCTGTCGCACTTCCAACCAACAACTCCGTCATGCAGCCCACTCGTCTGCTGCTGCCATGATGACTTTGGCTGCATATACTTGCTACTACTAGCAATTACCACCTCTTTGCAAGTCACTCAACCCAGATCAACTTCACTCGTACCTGGGTATCCAGGCACCTACCTACGCACCAAGTACCACTTGTGTCCCTAGGGGAGGTGCCTTGCGCCTTGCGCCTTGGTGCAGCAGGTATTGTCCGCTCTTCAGTGTACGCAAGGCACCTGACCCCTCCTGCTCTAGGTACCCAAGGTGCCTACCTACCTTATCCACTTAGCACCGCCTACCCGATTCCCTCCCGCCTTTCATTCCACCCGCCCGTCTCTGCTCATCCCACCCTGTCACTCATCCCCATTCACCTCCAGTCTCGTTCATATTCCTAGTACTCTGCATCCCTATATCCCCTTTCCCTACCTGGCCTCCTACTTGCCCTTTTAGACCGCAACTTCGCGACTTTCTCTGGCCTGCCCAGTGTACACGCGCCTCCGCCTCCTGATTCCCCAGACCGCAGTAACCCGACCGTGGTTTTACCTTCTGTTACTAATCCACCTGGTGTGACTCTTCACGCCGAGGCGCCGAATCCAGAACCCTCTTCTTCGTCTGGGCCAGGCCTCACAGCCTTTGATCATCACAGCCTGGGTTTACTAGGTAGACATATTCACCCACCTTGTCAGCCAACCACAGCCACGACCGCCGCCGCCTGGCTCTGGAACATCTGTGGACAGTCCCGGAATCCCGCTTACCTGCCTCTACCTACCTACCCGACGCATAGTGTCGTTGCTTCCACCTGCGGAAACCCTCCCACTCCCCCCCTAGTTCTCGGCACCATTTCTCCCACCACAAGGAAACGAAAGGCCGCTGAGGCGACGATATCCTCCCAGACCAGAGAGACCCTGCCCAACAAGAGGATCGCCTCAGCTGCCACGGCCACACCAACTGCCCCCCAGGCTCCCCCGACTCCTGTTACCACGGCAAGCAACGGCATGGATTCAGAGGAGGACTTCATGTCTGCTCTGTCGAGCGACGACGACGTCATGCAGGACTACAGCGGGGAGGAGTCGGGTCCTGATGGTGCGTATTTGTTCCTTCCCCTTCCGCCCACATGGTGTACCGTTTCACTAACTTGTTTGTGCGTGATTGCAGACTTCGACGAGGACGACTTCGATGATGAGCCTGATGCCGATCTTGACCTGATTAAAGATTCAGACACCAAGAAGAAGGTAGCCTACGATATATCATACAAAGTCTACGAGCCCAAAGACATTCAGCGTCAACAGGATGACATGATCGACGAGGTCAACATGATTCTCGACATCCGCAAAGAAGATGTCGCCATATTGTTGCGTCACTTCCGCTGGAACAAAGAGCGCTTGATCGAGGACTACATGGATTCCTCAAACAAGGTTCTGGAGGCCGCCGGTCTCGCCTCCAAAGTGTCCGGGCCCCCAAAGCTCGAGGCTGTACCCGGCTTCATGTGCGACATCTGCTGCGAGGACGAGGACGGCCTCCAGACGTTTGCCCTAAAGTGCGGTCACCGATACTGCGTCGACTGCTATCGTCACTACCTGAACCAGAAAATCCGCGAGGAGGGTGAGGCCGCCCGCATCCAGTGCCCCGCCGAGGGTTGCGGTCGCGTAATCGACTCCAAGTCTCTCGATCTCCTCGTCACCCCCCAACTCGCCTTGCGGTACCACGAGCTACTGAACCGGACCTACGTCGAAGATAAGGACTCGCTCAAGTGGTGCCCAGCCCCCGACTGCCCCAATGCCGTCGACTGCGCCGTCAAGAAGAAGGACCTCGACAAGATTGTGCCGACGGTCGCTTGCGGCTGTGGCCACCGTTTCTGCTTTGGATGCATCCTCAATGACCACCAGCCTGCCCCTTGCGAGCTCGTCAAGATGTGGCTGAAAAAGTGCGCGGACGACTCGGAGACTGCTAATTGGATCTCCGCAAACACCAAGGAATGTCCCAAGTGCAACTCGACCATAGAGAAGAATGGCGGCTGCAACCACATGACATGCCGCAAGTGTAAGCACGAGTTTTGCTGGATGTGCATGGGTCTATGGTCAGAACACGGCACCAGCTGGTACAACTGCAACCGTTTCGAGGAGAAGAGTGGCCTCGAAGCCCGCGATGCGCAGGCTAAGTCCCGGATATCGTTGGAGCGCTACCTGCACTACTACAATCGCTATGCCAACCACGAACAATCTGCAAAGCTCGACAAGGACATTTATCACAAGACGGAAAAGAAGATGGTGCAGCTGCAGAACGCCTCTGGCATGTCTTGGATCGAGGTGCAGTACCTCAACCAGGCCTCGCAGACACTGCAAACCTGCCGACAAACCCTCAAGTGGACATACGCTTTTGCCTTCTACCTCAGCCGTAACAACTTGACCGAGATATTCGAGGACAATCAGAAAGATCTCGAGATGGCGGTGGAGGCTCTGTCGGAAATGTTTGAAAAGCCTGTTCAGGAACTCTGCGACAGGAACCTCAAAGTGGACATTATGGACAAGACGTCATACTGCAAGAAGCGCCGCATTATCCTGCTCGAGGACACGGCGGATAATCTGGCCAACGGTAGGCTGAGCCTAGACAAAGAATGAAACGTTTGCCGGCTAATCGCGTCATCAGGCCGCTGGACTTTTAACATTGATCTTCGCGGGCCCATGGCCTCAGCAGCAACAAGTAGTCGCCGCTGACGCATTAAACGCACGCACACTCGCACGAATGAATGAAGAAGACAGTTAACAGGAAAGGGTATCACATGTGCCATAAACATATTCATACGTCTCATCCGAGTGGAGACGATGGAGCATCACCGCAGAAGGACGGCTTCTGGGGGATCGCAAGGAGACATCATCAGCCAAAGAGCTTTTCTTTTCCCTTTACATGCGGAGGCCATCTGGGTATAGGTAGCGCGGAAGGAAGCGCATCACGGGCATTGTACGGCACAGGTCTCTTCGGTTACACACTGCACTCCCGTGTTCCCAGGCACGGCAACAGCTTTCATGCATCGTGCCTATTTCTGTTCTGGCCAAAGTGAGTCGAGTCACGGCTGCGGGCGGCTCAAGAGCCCAGTGACACACTGAAACAGTGACACACGATGATTGCCTGCAACTTGATGCTGAAGTGAGCTTTGGTGCATCGTCCGATACTCGTCGCGCGGGCGAGTTTGCACTGTTTACCCGCTTCCCGCCATGACTTGAGGAACAAGGCAGACGAGAACTATGACGAACGGTCCCACGTTTGAGCCTTTCCGTGATGCCATGCGACGATGCGACGCCTCGCTCCCTCCCCCCCCTCCCCTGATGCAGGGGTGGTGTCCGAGTCGCGTGCCTCTTTTCCCACTGCGGCTTGGCAACGGAACCCCGTCCGGACAAAGGTCGTGACCATGCATCCGCCAACTCATGTCAGCCTCACATCACCGCATGCTTCCGTACACGCCAACAATTGCTTGTCTAGACGCAAGACCTCTCCCGTGCTGTATTCCTACGGATCACTTGAGACGCCGCCGCCGCCACCGCCGCAATAAATGCATACAAAAAGCCCTGTCCTTTCTTTTCCTCTTGACACCAGAACATCCATCCCAGGCCGTCGAAGGAATCATGCTTCCGCGTCCACATGGTGTACTCAAGTCCAAAGGCCCGTCTCGCCATTACCTAGCGTCAAACATCTCCCTTGCTCATTGGGAGGGGTAATAATGCGCGCCCCAAAATCGTGGGCCAGCGCGTTGCTTCAGAGAATATTGAAAAAACAGAAAAAACAGAAAGAACAAGCACGCAACGTTCTTTGGGGGGTATCGCATCGACAAATTGTGATGATTCGTAATGATTTAGTTGTACACGAAACGGGAGAGATTCAACGCCGTAGGCCGTGAGGGTTGCTCCGTCTCATCAGGCGGCAAACCGTCGTCATTCTCCTCGTCGCTATCGGGAATGATCTGATCCTCGCTTCCGCACGGCGCATTTAGGGCTTCGACTTCGGCCAGGTCAACCTTTGGCAGCGGCACAAACGACGGGTTGACAGGAAACGACTTGAAGAGCTGATTCTTGCGCGGGCTACGCTTGGGGCTCCTCTGGATCGAACTCTTGGTAGGAGACAGAGGCCGGCGCGCAGGTGTGTTCTTTCGCTGGAGGGCACGGGCGCCGATGCGCTGGAGCGGCGTCAGGGTCGTCCTGGATGTCGCAGAAGCTCCGGCCGAGAAGGTGATGGACGACGCGGCAGTAGATGGAGCAGCGGTCGAAGGTGTGAAGAGGGGCGTCTGTTGTGAGACGGTAGTTGAGGGTGTGTCGGGCTGGCTTGATGACGGACTTGATTGTGAGTAGGCGAACTGCTGCAGAGAGGAGCGGGTGGCCTCCGAGACGGACGGTTTAGGTATTGATTTCGGCTCCTCCGCTTCCGACAAGTCACTTAAAGGCGTCGCCGATGCGCCATCGTCCTTGCTGAATTGGCTGTCTGGACCAGTGCCCTCCGTGCTCTGACTCTCTTTCTCCTTCCGACTCTCCTCGAACACGGTGACGGATTTTGGCTTCGGGTTGTGCCATTCGTCAATGTCGGGCATTGACAGCAACGCCTCGTCGATGGAGTCGTCGGAGAGCAGGAAGCTGTCCTTGCCCTTGCTGGTCTTTCCGCCGTTGGGGAAGAACTTGCTCTTTTGGGATTCCTCAGATTTCGTTTCAGTCTCATTTATACCTGCGCAGAGTCGAACCTTTTTGGGCGGACGCTGCGAGCTGCTGCTATTCATCAGAGCATCGATATCGTCCAGGGTATTTGCCGGATCGCCCATGGTAACACGGCGAGGTTCGGGAGGACACTCGGAAGCATGCTCTTCCAGCATATTCTGGATCGGTTCCGTCCGTCTCCGAAGCAGACGTGGCGATAACGTTGAACGGGAAGCTTGGGCTGGGCGGGAGTTGCTGGGCTGTGATGAGCTTTCGATATACGGCCGGGGAAGAGGGAACACGCGGGGAACAAGCCCGTTGTTGGTAAGAGCAGCGATTCTCTGAGGGTCGACGGAAAAGCAGTTCCGATCCATTTCGCCCATTGGGATACGCTGGTGACCCTTGAAGTACGAGTCGATGGGCTTGACGGGTGGTCTTGTGCGGGTTGAGGGGCCCGCGGCCAAGCCTTCGGCAGACTGAGAATGTCTCCTCTTCGCATCGTTCTTTGAGCCCGGCATGGGCGCGGGAATGAGCACCTCCTTTGTCATGGGGTTGGCGTCCCCGACAGCGACTGCGGTAGCTAACTCCGGTTCGACGTAGGCGCCGATGAAAGGCATGTCCTCCACTCCTTTGCCTTCCTCGGGTTCCGTCAGAAAGACCATCTCCTTCTTGATCGGGCAGTACACCCGCTGATGGAGGAAAGTCAACTCGGCTTGGAAAAATTGCGGCAGGTAGTTCTCCGAGACGCGGTGTTTGCCCTCGAACTGGACCATGGCGACAAGGCGTTCAGGCGTTTTGTATTTGCGAAGCATCCTGTAGGCCGTTTTCAAGCCCATGTTGTTGATACCTTCGAGATAGTCGCACCCACTCAGAATTGCCATGCGGCGAAAGTCTGCGTCGGTCCAGCCAGTAAGTGACACCTCGCGACAGGCGCAGAAATCCCTGCGGTTGATTTCAATGCAGTTACCGTAACGATCGAGCTTCGACAATAAGCGCTTACACCCAAAAACCAACAAATCCGAGTCCTCGGACAGAATGCCATCGATCAGGCCTTGGCGTTCGAGGTAGACGAGTTGGGCGTCGGCTTCGTACGGTGCGACGACGTATGAGACATCCATCTTTTTCAATTCGTCAATGAGGTTTCGGGCCATCTCTGGTGTTACATCAATGGCCTTTTGGAAATCGAGCTGGGCCTGTGATGGTTTGCCGGCCTTGAGGAGTTCGAGAGCCTGTTTTTTGCTTTCCTCGCGGCGCTTCGCACGAGAGCCTTCGGTGGCGGCTTTACTGGGGAGGAAGTCGCCATCGAAGACCAGATAGGGCTTCACGCCAAAATGGCGCAGCATGCGCACGCGGTGCATGGCAAAATCGACATATCTAGCACCAAGTTGTCAGGATACGGGGGACCCACCATGGAAAGACTATCGCAACATGATGTACTCACTTGCGTGTCGGCTTGTCCTGGGCCAACTCGACTGCGCAAGCAATGGCTCCCCGGTGAAGCCATCCGTAGGCGTCAACGCCGATAGTGTGGCCGTCGAACTTCTTCAGCTCCGTCGGCTTGTGGATGGACTTGAGCAGCGGCAGAAGGCCTATCTAGGGGTCAGCAGTGCACCAGGCCAAGCAAGGGAGAGCAGGTACCTGAGACGCCCATTGTCAACAGGCAACGGCTTGCAGGCCTTCAAAGGTGCAGAAGATGGGATTCCCAAGCGACGTCTCCGATCCGGTGCGTAGCGGTGTGGTGGAATACTAGGGGCAAGTCGAACCAAGGAAGGCAGTCGACTCTTCAGGCCATTCGTGGAGGATCAAGGGAAGACGCGTAAAGAGGTGGAGTCGTCGCGGTGATGGAGTCGGAACGCCAGGTCAGGTGATCCTGAGGCGAAAGTAAACAAAGCAGGCGCTGTGCTATGGCTTGGGGGTGGTGATGTTTTCGGAAGGCACGAAGCGGCTTGAACACACGCAGAAGAAGAAAAGGACAGTAGAATCCGGGGAAAGTCTGAGTGCAAGCGAACGGGAGTAAATTCACAGTCGAAGTGAATTCGGAAGTGAAGAGACATGGAAGTTCAGATGTGCAAAAACGGAGTGGAGCAATTTCACGGCGTTGCGTTGCTGCACAAGAAAGGGACGCCCGGGGGACCTGGCCCGCTATGTAATTATGCGTAGAGAGCCGCGTACCTCCTCCGTATGTAGAAGCAGAACGCGACGGACTCACACCGAGGCCAGATAGTGGTCGTTACTAGCGTACCTTACCGTGTGCAGTGCAGTTGGCTGGAAGTTATACGTAGTAGTAGTCTTTTTTCAGTACAGTCGCTAATTGGACGGAGGGCTTCGAGATGCATGGCGTAATTGACATTATGTTGCGTCGAATGTTGCGTGATCTTTTTCCATCATTAGGAGAGGGCTCACCGTGACGCTCACCGTGGGTCACCGTATCGCGCCAGCCCATCGCGACTTTGATTTGTATTTCATTTTCGATCTGAAGTTTCGTGGCCCAAGCTCGCACTACACCCAAAAGAGGCTTAGCATCTCGAGGCTGGGAATTCCCTCGCAGCGTCACTGCGACCCGATTTGGCTGAAGACCATTGGACCCTTTCCCTTTGAGTGGGGCATGTTCAAGCGCAAACAATTTTGGGTGCAGGGTAGGTGCTACTCAGCAAGAGTGCCTGCAGGAGGGACATTGAGAAGATGGGATTTTCACCTAGTGGGGCTCTGGCAGACAAAGCTGGAGTACCTGCACGAGACTTCGTAACTTCGTCCTCAACGTTTGGTGTCTCATCCAGGAGTATTTGACGATTCGAAGTCTGTTCGTCTCTTTACCACATCTCAAAATGCCAACCACAGTATCAAAGACTCGCAAGCAGATTGCGAAGAAGCGCAACGGTCAAATCGAAGCCTTGCACGAGTTCTCCAGGGACTCCAAACGCCTCCACAAGGCGTCGGTGAGAGATCAGAAGCTGGAGAAGCTTGCCTCTGCCAGAAGCAAGAAGGAGCAGCCTTTGCGTTAGTCGTATGACGTCGATACATAATTCTGAGACGGTTGTGCTGACTCTGAACCCAGTCGACCGGGCCACTTACTTCCAAAAGGCCATCAGAGAAAGGGGCTCTGAACCTCTCCAGCTTGCCCCCATTCAGGATCTCATCTACAAGTGCGTAGCATCTTTGACGGTTGGGGTATGAAGTGCTAAGACTGAGTCCTTCAGGTTCGTGCATCAATATGATGAAGAGTATTCCGAGGTGAAGAAGACCCGCCGTCCCGGCCGCCCAGCGACTGCCAGGGAGGACATGCTTAGGATGAAGATTGGTGCCATCGAGGAAGAGTACAAGAACGGCTTCTGTGAGTGTTTCCAAAACTACCCATTTCCAGATTCTAACATGACCAGACCTCCCCGATCTCATGGACGGCTCCAACGTTACTCTTCTCGACCGCTGGGAGGGTTCGTGGTCGTTTCTCACCTCCGTGGCCTGGGTGAGGATATCCAGCGACGGCACAATCAAGAAGTCCAGCTTCCCGCCCAAGGGCAGCTGCTAAGTCCGAGGGTAAGGAAAGCATCACGTGGCGTTTGGCGTTTGGGATCGGGCAACGAATCAAACCAGACGGTGCGCAAAGGGCATCGGGCGAGAGAGATTCTCGGCTGAAGCTTCTGTGTACAGCTTGCATACGATTGTCTTAGACAGAAAAATGCAGCCACAGAGCTTCGTTGCCATGCAGGCAATCTTCCGGTTACTTACAGGCAAGCCGTGTGGATGAGGAACCGAAGTGAAGGCTGGATCACAACAGGCACTGCACGGCCGCGTCCGCAGTCACACAGATGTCGTCGAGGGCCGCGACAACGTGGTGAGCATGTGGCGTCATGGCTTGCGACCGCCCATGCCCTGGCGGCTGGACAAAGTCTTGGGTGTATCATGTAGATACCGAACGTGGTGGCCTTGCTCGAAACAGTCACGACAGGTGAAGACAAGGCTGGAACGCGGTCGTCGAGTTCAACATCAACTCTTACCCCAGTCATTCCTGCAGAATAATTGGGGTGCCGTGTTTCACGCTGCGCAGATCATGTTGCTGTCCGATGCCCTAGCCAGCCAAAGGCCCGAATTTCCGATGCGTGATATCCTGAGTGTGGGTTGGCGATGTCCGCCCGGTCTAGAACCTTTGGTAGACTTCTTCGACCAAGCTACTGGAACCACGTTGCCATTCCCTCGTTCCATACCAAGACATAGATCTCATCTTCCCACGTACAACATGACACTGCTACTCGCTTGAGTTCTAAGACGGATACACGCTTCGGCCATGGCCGATGGGTGACGCCCTAGATCTCTACCTTATCTGACTGAGACCGATCCTTCGGCCGTGGGATGCTCCAAGGCATCGTACCAGAGGCGACTTCATGCAAGATGTGTAGTGCTAGCGATGCCCGACGTCCGAAAAGAAAGCCAAGCTCGAGGAATAGCACCGACAATATAACTACGGACCGCCTTCGGTGATCTATTACCTCACGTCCCGCCATCCCGAAAACCAGAGTGTCAATCTCGCTGATCCAATTTCCGCAACGCAACTATCCGTTTGAACCCTCTTCAAAAAGGTGAGTTCTGAATTCTGACGGGATGCACGGCTCCAGCCGCTCATACGCGTTCCCAATCCCAGCACAACACAGCAAACATGTGCAAGTACGTCACGCACCTCCGCGTTTGCAACGTCTGTAGCCACGAAGACACCGTCCTCATCTCGGAGAGATTGTGTATGCTGGCCAAGAGGAACGGCGTTTTTGGGAGTTGTCAATCAGGCATCAGCAGCGACAGCAACAGCACCAAGCACAATTGCTGGAAGTGCAAGGACCGATCACGTCGGACTCCCAGGTCAGCCATACGTGTTGTCAGTTTGCGATGATGGCGGACATGGAAGCGTTGCGAGAATCTCTGGAGATTCTATACAGATAGATTGGTGGCCGGCCATCCGAGATTTCTTCTGCTACCGCATCAAGCTTACCACACTCATTCAATGGAATTCTTCTATGGATCTCGCCGAAGAAGTGGATTCGGTGGAGTTAACGTCGTCCATGACCTCCGCCAACCAAGGCGAGGTGGGTCGGTGGGATGCTTCCATTTGTGGATGAGGTCCAGGGCAGTGGACACGGCCCGGCGGGGCACCAACGTTGACGGATTATCTATTTCACCGGCCTCGTACCTGATGTCAAAATTTTTGGGAGAGCTTTACGAAGCTTCCAGAGCAGATCCATCCTAGCTGCAATCCAATTCCCATCCACTGTCAAGACCTTCAGTTCGACAAGACCATATCATCGTCAAAATGCTTTCCATCAGATCCATTGCGCGCTCTGCGCCCAGAACCGTTACTCGCTTCTCAGCTGCCACCCTCAGACAGACTGCTCGCCCGAGCGCATTCATCAAGGCCTCATCTTGCGGACTCCAGCGCGCATCCAACTTCTCCAGCTCCGCCTTCAGGAAAGCCCCCGAAACCGATGGCGAGCTGATTTCCAAGCTTGAGAGCGAGCTGCAGTTCGAGGATGAGGTGAAGCAAAACGAGCAGCTGCCCGCCAGCGTAAAGGACTTCATCGACAACAGCCCCTTCAAGCTTCACGATGTCCCCGGCAAGGAGGAGGTCACCCTCACCCGCGAGTTTAACGACGAGAAGTGAGCTACCACTTCGCTTTTTCCCCAGCGTCTGCATCTGACTAACCCTCTACCTCCCAGGATTACCATCACCTTCTCCATTGCCGACCTGGCCAACTACGACCCCGAGTTCGAGCAGGACCGCGCCCTCGAGGACGAGGACTACGACCCTTCCGTCCAGAACTCCAACAGACAAGCCGGTGTCCAGTCCACCGGTGGCGCCCGCTCCGCCCCCGCCGAGGAGGAGATGGAGGAGGAGGAGGAGGCCGACGAGCCCGCCCCCCCTTGCCGCCTGAGCATCGTTGTTGAGAAGCCCGGCAAGACCCCTGGCGCCCTTAACATTGACGCCACTGCCCAGGACGGCGACATTATTGTCGACAACATGTACTACTTTGAGGACGGCAAGCTCGCACACACCGGCACCGCCGACGTCGCCCACGCCCGCGGCGCCGTCTACCCCGGACCTCCCTTCGGTTCCCTCGACGAAGACCTCCAGGTGCTCATGGAGCGCTACCTGGAGGAGCGCGGCATCTCCCAGGCCCTGGCCGTTTTCGCCCCCGACTACATTGACGTCAAGGAGCAGCGCGAGTACGTCCGGTGGTTGAACAACGTCAAGGGTTTCGTCAAGGCTTAAGAAGAGCTGAGCGGACGAATGCGCTTGGGACGTTTTGATGACGCATGATGTGCGACTTTGTAAGATGAAACGAAAAACCTCACTTGAGAAGCTTCTTGGCCTGTCTTATAGCTATTTCCACTCTACGATGTACCATACCAGGCATGGCTGAGGTGCCATAAGCCGCATAGAAAATGTAATAACACCTTCTCATGCAACTCGAGTCTTGATCCTGATGATGTGCCATTCTCAGGACATGCTAGACTGTTTATTGAACTTGTTACCGCGAGAAGTTGCGAAGATGAGACGCTGGAAGGACGACCTCCACGTGATGCATTTTACCACAAATCATCAACAAGCCTTGTGACTTACGAAATGATAGCCACGAAGCAACTTATTTCACCAACAAGCCGTCAGAAGTTTCATTGTTGCTGGGGATTGCCTCCCACTTGTCGGACTGGCAGGGTATCTTGTAAGTCCGACCTCTCAAAGCCTACAACAGCTTACAATTTCTGTCACTATTCCGTGACCCAGGGCCTGGCCTCGTCAGGTCACTTTGTACTTGCATTTATTTCGTGTTCCTCAATATTGATGCTGTGACATTCGCCCTTCATTTTAAGCTTTGTCCCGCCAGATTCCACTGCTGTTTGCACCTGTGACTAGTCTCAAATGCATGCGAGAGAACCATTGATGAAATCGGCTAGCCCGAATGAGACACTGGGATGGATCTCTCTGTCCATAAAGGTTACGCTCTTTTAGTGTAAACTCAGGCGTCCATCTCCGACTTGTGTTGACCACCTTCTGACAGGTAAATTCGGACGGCAGCGGTTCTGAGTAATTCACAAGTGTAGTGCTCTTATACCTTTCTTTTGGTGACAACTACTGCTCTGTATGCACTTTCGGTTCGTGAAGGGCCCGGTGGTGCGGGAAGAAATCTCGGTCCGTTGCCCTTGACAAGCGTTTAGACCTCTGAAGTACGTATCAAAGTGATAATTGCGAGCGAATTAAAGTAAGCCGAAGCGCTATACTGTGTACGACATCCGTTCAAAGAAGAGCCATGTCTTATTGATAACTTGAAAAGAAATGTTGCCGTCGCTTGGAGTACCAAAAGCGGTCACACAAGCGCAATCCTCGAAGCCAAAAGGTTGCTTCAGAGACTGGGTCGACATGGATACTCGTTGTACTTGCGGGACGCCCGCCCGCATCAACAAATGAAGGACTCTACGCGTTCAACTCATGGCAAACTCGTCGGATTCCAGGACTCATGGTACCCAAGCTTATGGCATGGTTTGCACGTACGTGCCGTGCCGTGGCAGTACGCAGCTTTTCCCGGGGAGATAAGGTATGGCGGGCTGGGAAATCAATTTGGTGCAGGCATTGTGCTGTTCCATCACTTGCCGGAATACGAGCCAAAAGAACACGCAGCTTTTACCGGGGAGATATTGCGGGCTGGAAAATCAATTTGGTGGTGGCATTGTGCTGGTCCATCACTTGCCGGAATACGAGCCAAAAGAACGCGGGAATAGTAAGTGCTTCTCAAATATTGGTGACTTCTCGGTGTCTGTATTTGACTCTGACGTGCTTGCCGTGGTACTGAGATCTTGCGCGTGTCTGTGGCTGGTCAGGCTCCGGTGCTTTGAAGAGAGGAATGTGTTTCCAGGGCTCATATTTGGCGACCTATTCAAGGAAACGAAGATAAGGAAGAACACTGACACAATCCTACTTTGGAATCTAACGGCTCAAGATCTTTCCCAGTCGGCAGAGGTGTCTATAAACTATCCGTACACCATGCCAGATACAAATTCCAGATCTTCACAAGTCATGCAGGCTTCTGATCGTTTACTCGGTCGATATGAGAAGCGGATGAGTAACCTAACAACGTACCTCTAGGGATGATTATTTGCTCTATGATATTTTACCGTAATGATACGGCAAAGGCGTGCTTCATAGTAGTCCGGCCACACCGAGCTCGGCATACCGGCGTCGATACCCACATGCCACATCCGATCAAAGTTTCCACGACAGACTTAAACGGGTAAAAGAGTCCGAAACCTTTACGGCAGTCTGTCATGCAATCTAATCTGATTGCTATTGCTATTCGTTTATGGTGGGTAGGTAGGTATTGTGTGACTGCACTTCCGCTGATTCGGACTTTCACTTTCGACCAGCAATACAACGCAATTAGTTGCCCCGGGATATGATGGCTCTTTAGATTAACTCATTGCGCATTCGAAAGACGTTACGGTGTTGCGAGTCTAGAGAGGAGCCGGCCCAAACGCCCAGATATCACGCATGGCCACAAAAGAAATCCAGGGGGCACAACCCATCTATGCCAATGGCAACACGTCGCCAGACTACCCCCGCTTCTACTGATTGCGATGTTCATCTCAGTCAGGGAAAGCCTTAGCTTACCATGATAGGCTGTCAATGATTACGACGGTAGAGGGGCGCCGCTCAATGCGCGCATATACAGCATCAGCCCGCCGATGCCCCTATAATTTCTAGAGATTTGTAGACTCTGACCTCAAAGTAAAGTGTCCAAGATTAAAGAAATTAGTTTGCTATAATTGAACTGGTTTGTAATGAGACTACATCTCACCCGACCATTAGGTCCTTAGTTCACCTGACCTAACTATTACTATTAACCTAACCTGATTATTACTATAGGGCTATATTAATAGGGAGTAATTTCATAACTCTCTAATAATTAGCTATAGTATAAATGAAATATATTTATAAGAGTTATACTAAAGATACTATTATTTTTTTAGTTTATTAATATTATTATCTAAAGTATATATTATATATATATAGAGTATATTATATATATATATATAAAGTATATATTATATATATATAGAATATATATAGAATATACTTCTAACAAATCTATTTATAGTACTATTTACCTTTTATAATTCTAATATAATTATTTAGAATATATATTAAATATATTTTAATGGACACTTTATTAATATTATTTACTTTTTTATTTTTTAATATAATTATTTAGAATATATATTAATTATATTTAAAAAGTAAATATATTATTTAGGAGAACGTTATTATAAGTATTTTATATATGTATTATAAGATTAATAAATAGTCTTTTATTAATCTAGAAGGAAGTAGTTTAAAGTTATTTAATAGTAGGAGATAATATAATATTTATAGATATAAATAAATTTATAT
>QAPF01000281.1:0-49761 GCA_004367935.1 Colletotrichum sidae | reverse complement strand
TATATAAGAAATATATTCTTATAATCTATAGTATAACTAATATATATATAATTCTCTAGCTTAAAGTAAATATAATATTATTTAACTTATTAATATCTTATTACTAACTACTTAATATTAATAGAACTAATAGCTTTATTTATTTTACTATTCATAAGAATAGGAGTAATTAGAAAAACTATAAACCTATATATAAATATTTATATTTCTTACTTTATATTAATTTACTAGTATAATACTATTGGAATTACTATAGTTCTTTCACTTTTATTATAATATTTCTAATTTTTAAAATTAAATTTTTAAGTTTCTCTATTTCTCTTTTTAAATTTAGGTATAATAAATAGAGATAAATGAAGACTTCTCTCTTATTTTATTTAAAATAAGATATATTTAAATTCTAATATAATACTAACTACTTAGTATAATACTATATAGATAACTAATATTCTTCTTATTATACCTCTTTAAGTTTCTACTTATATAATTTTTCTTATATCTCTAGGTTAATATATTTATAGTAAATAAATATAATAAAATTAGTTTAAATAGAATTACCTTCTAGGTTAGTCTTATAATTTCTCTATTTTATTTTGAATTAGAATATTAATTTTATAAATACTTATTAAATATATTAGTTAATTATACTATTTAATTAGATTAAATAGCTATTCTAATAGCTATAATCTAATTATTAATTTATTCTATTATAAATTCTTCTCTTAGTATTCTATATTTATATAAAGATAGTTTTTCTTAATCTTTGAATAGTCTATATACTACTAATCTTTCAACTAACTATTAGAAATAAACTATAGTTTACTCTTTATAAACTTCTTATTACTTCTATATTTACTCTTAATGTATTATTATTTAGAACTATATAGTTTTAAATATCTTATTTATAATACTTACTAAGTTTAGTATTAATAAAAATAATAAGAAGGATAATAATTAGGATTATTTATCAAATCTAAATATTAACTATTAAAAGAATAATAACTATTTAGATCTAAAGATTATAATAGAAATTATTATCTCTTTTCTTTTTATATTAAAAAGTAAATATTTTCTTTTTAAAAATACACTTTATATAAAATCTTCCAATAAATTACCCATTTTAATTTCCTTAATATACTATTAGTAGAACATTTTATTAATACTAAACTTTAAGTTATCTTAAGTAGTATATAGGAAGTATTTTTCTTTAGAAATATTTTCTCTAAAAGGTATTATTTTATTTTTATTACTACTTTATTTATTTAACTTCTAGTAATAATATAATATAATACTAGTAGTCTTATTATATATTTCTATTAAATTAATTATTAATTATTAAAACTTATTACGGTTTATATTAAATCTATACTTATAAAGCGGCTATTGTCTATAAAAATAATTACTACTTAATATTCTTATTTATACTAATTACTTGAAAAATTAAATATAAGTAATAGAATTGTAAACATATCGCTAAAGGTTTTAACTAAGAAAGACTTAAATATATAAATAAGATTTATATTACTATATAAACTCTTATTTAAAAGATCTCAGTTATAATCCTTTACCTAAAAACTCTTTCTATTATTTTAATAGTTATAGTTAGTTAGTTATTAGGTATATTATATAGTTTTATTAGTATATCTTTATACTTAGTAACTATTCAGTTAATTTTAATATTATAAATAAGCTTTTAATAAGAAAGTTAAAAAAGACTTTTATCAAAATATACTAATAGCTTTTAGTGAGACTATTACTTAGTTATCTACAAGAGGGGTATTTAGATTATAATAGCTAGGATCTTAGTTAGAAGAGTTAGATTTAAATATATTAATAACTTTGTACTTATATTTACCTCTTATATACATCTATTATTTAAATATTAATATATACTCCTAATAAATTTAGATTTCTAGTTATCCTTATGAGTTCTAATTAATAAGTTATATAAGGAGTATTAGTTTAATAGTAATAGTAGTTTAAACTTTTATATATATAGTAGTAATAAGATTATTAATAGACATATACTAGAAAGGCTTTAATATAGTATTTATATAATAAATAATAAGCTTTTAATATATATAGTATCAATGAAGTTATTATAAGAGAAAGATACTAAGGTGGTAGATAATAAGAGTTTAATATATATAATATTTATATAAGGTTATAGTAAGGTTACTGAGAAAGGTATACTAAAGAAGTACTAGAGGAGTACTAATACGGTAGAAAGAATAATTATAATATATAGTATTAATAAGACTACTACTACAAGCTATAGTTCTAAAACCATTAAGAAATAAGAGATAATTAAAAAGATACTAGTATATCTATATAAATATATAGATATAGAGATTTTGATATATATACTTATCAGGCTACTATAAAAAGCTACTCTTAAGGCTATTATTGAAATCTTAGTATATATATATAAATATATAAATTTAGAGATTTTAACATATATAGTATTAATAAAAGTATTATAGAAGTAGTACTAATATTAGTATAATACTAGTATAATACTAGTATAGTAGTATAGAGATTTTAATATATATAGTATTATTAGAACTACTATAAGAAACTATAGTTCTAAGGCTATTATATAAAAGGTATACTAGAGGAGTATTAGAGTTGTATTAGTATAGTAGTATAGAGATTTCGATATATATAGTATTAATAAGGTTATTATAAGAAGCTATAGTATTAAGGTTATTATAAGAGAGTTATACAAGTTACTACAATAGGTTATAGCGAGGTTATTATAAGAGAGGTATTAGTATAGTATTAGTATGATAGATAATAAGACTTCGATATATATTATATTAATAAGGTTGCTATAAGGGGCTACTATAAGAGGCTATTAATATTAAGGCTATTAAGAGACTAGGAGTATATAGAAAGAGTATTCGTATATATATAGATATAGATTTTGATATATAGTATTAATAAGACTATTATATAAGACTATAGTAGTAAGACTACTATAAGAAGCTATAGTATTAAGGCTATTAAGAAACCCGGAGGCTATGGGAGCTATAAGAGGAGTATTAATATGTATATAAAAGTATATAGAAATAGAGATTATATACTACTTATAAGACTACTATAAGAAGCTACCTCTAAAACTACTATAGAAGTATTAGTATACTTATACTATTAAGAAATAATTAGAAGGATAATAGTATATATATAAATACTTATAGATATAGATAATTTAATATAATACTTATAATATTATTATAAGAAGCTACCTATTTATTAAGGCTATTAAAAGAGAACTTGAGAGGTATTAGTATATATACCTACCTATAGATATAGAGATTTTAATAAGTAAATATTTTAAATATCTTTAAAAATCTTAAAAGGTATTTTATATAACTATTATAAGTAGCTATAAAAAGTGCTTAAGGGTATAGATTATATAGCTATATATAGTTATAATAATAAGAGAGTTATTATAGGAGTATTAATAAGTACTTCTAGTAATATCACTAGTAATTAGTAATACTAGAGAATGTAAGGAAGTCTTATTTATCTTAATAGTAGAAGGAGCATTCTATTTAGATTATTAGAGTATTATTATAAAAATATAAAAGATTAAGAAGTTGATTAGAAGTTAATATTTTAAATCTAATTATAGTTTAGATTTCTGTAGTCTTTTTAACTATAGAGTTTTAAAATATAAGAGAATTAAAGCTTGATAGTAAGGTATTAGTTTTAAGCTAAATAGGTTTTATAACTATTTATATTAAAGAAGATTATAAGGGTTTTTAGATGATTAAAGCTTTGAAAGCTTTGAAAGTTATAAAAATATAGCTTCCTAAGGGGGGAGATAATAACTACTAGGAGGTTATAAGGTTATTTATTATAGATAAAATATTATATTATTTATAGTATAATAACTAAAATAGCTATATAGTAGCTAATACTATTAATATTATATAGAGAGAACTATGGATTTTATAATTTTTGATATAAAGATTACTAGATAAATAATGAGATAGTAGTATTATAATAGTAGTAATAATATTAATATAGTAATACTAGTAGTATTTAAGAAAATAGTAGTATATAAGATACTAGAGGAGTAGTAGTAATAGTAATAATAGATAAGAGATAATAGTAATAAGAAATTTCAATAATAAGAAGTTATATTAAAGAGAAGTAATAACAATAAGAAGCTATCATAATAAGTATAATATATAAGAAGCTATAGTATAGTTTTAAATAAGAAAGAGATTATTAAAATAATAATAAAATAGTAATAATAATAGTAATAGTATAAGATATAGCTTTAAATTATAAAAGAAATTATTAAAAGAATAGTAGTATAGTTATAATATTAGTATTAATAGCAATATAGAAGAAATTAGTAGTATATAAGAAGTTATATTAATAAGAATAGTATTATAAGGATATACTAATAGAACTATGTAATATACCTAGCAACTAGCTAGTTATAGCTATTAAAATATTAGAAAGAGTTTTTAGTTAAAAGATTATAATTTAAATCTTTTAAGTAATAATCTATATAATAATATAAATCTTATTTATATATCTAAACTATATAACCTCTAGGTAAGAAGACGAAAACTAAAATAATAGTAATCCTATTAGTAATATCTAAAGAAGGGGAGCTTCTTACTACTAAAGTAGGAAGGTAAGCCTCTAAGCTATAACACCTAGGTTAGTATATAATATAGGTAGCTGTAGTATGTAATATATATAGCTATAAGCCTACTTCTTAATATTCTCCTTCAAATTAAGCTTATAACTAGCTAAATATATAAAACTAGCCTAAAGCCTCTAAAATACCTATTTTAAACTAAAAACTCTAAATCTAAAGAGTTTTTAAAAATAAAATACTTTTAGGATTAATAATATTAAAACTATTTAATTAGGTACTAATTAATCTAGTTACTAGTAATTCCTCTAGAAGTAATCCTTAATCTAAACTGTTTACTATTCCTAATAATCTTATGAAATCCTTATATTTAATAGTATTTAGAATTTTAATAAAACCATTAGTAGCTATATTAGTACTTTTAATGAAGTATAGAGTAATTATATTATTATTATTAACCTCCTGAATAATCTATTTATACTAAATGTCGATATTCTATATATATACCTTATTTAGAAGGTTTATAATATTTACTAAAGTATTAGTACTATTAGTAAAGAAGATTATAAGTATAACAATCTATCGATCTAGTAACTACTTAATATATTGTTGAATCTACTTTAGGGATATACTAATAAGCGTGAGGTTAATGAATTCTATTTCTATAAAACTCAGAGTAATAATCATCTATTTCTTAAACTTCTAAATAATAAGTAAACTAGTAAAATAGATAATATAGCTATTAATAAATATATATAATAGTTTATTATTAGTAAAAGTAATATTTATTATAGTATAAAAACCTAGATCTATTATAAGATCTATTCCTCTAAATATAATACTATAACTAGTAATACTAATAAGGTATTAAAAGAAATATTTAATAGTATATTAATAAGTAAGAGAGGAGTTAGTATTTATTTAGTATAGTTTACTTATAATATAAATAATATCTAATTAAATACTAATAACTAACTAGTTAAAATAACTAGTTTATTCTATATAGAATTAGTAAGATTAATTATTATATTTATCTTTTAATTATATAATTAGAAAGTCCTTATTAGTAAGGAGAAAAATCTTAATAGTATAAAATTTATAATAGCTAAAATAGTACAGAATAAAATTAATATACTTATATTAGGATAAGAAGATTTTTATAATACTATAATAAATCTAAAATCCTAAAAACTAAATAGTAATACTAAGATCCTTAAGAAAACATATAGTTTTAAGTATCTTATGAACCTTTTTTATAATCTTAAGTATAAAGATAACTATAGTATTATTATTAATATATATAAGGGTATAAGTATTAAGACTCTTATTAATAAAAAAACAAATCTCTCCTTTAATAAGTATAAAGCTAATCTTCTTTATTTTAACTATAATAAGCTAGAACTACTAAAGGGGGCTTTTGTAGAAGTTATATAAAACTTTATAAAATAACTAAACTCTATTCATACTATTAGAATAACCTATAGGTTAATAAATATAAACTTAAATACCTTAAAATACTAAAGTAATAAGGAAAGTAGTATTGAAATTATATATTTTATATAAGAAATAGCGAAGTATAATAATAGTAAAGAAGAAATATATAGTAGTAGTAGTTATTATAGTAGTATAGACTTCTTAAGATAACTAGTTACCTCTCTTATAGTTATTATAAATAACCTATTAAACCTTAAATCTCATAATATTATTTGAAGTATTAGTCTTAATATTAAAAATCTATATACCTAAAAAAACCTTAGTATTAAAAAGCTTATTAATAATATAGAAAGTCTCCTTAGTAACTATTTAGTTAATCTTAGTATTATATATAAACTTCTAGTATAAAAACTATAGAAAATTCTTTTTTACTTCCTTAATAATACAAGGGATAGAATAATTTAGGGGAAGAACTTTTAATAGTACTATAGTAGTAAAAGGAGTAATAGTAATCAAAATATCTAAATTAATATAAATATTAGTAGCGAAATAAACCTTCTTCTTATTATAGGGATAGAGACTATAAACCTCATAATAATAGCCTAGTAGTTTTATTATAATAATATAATAAAAACAACTTAAAATAGAAACAATAAGAATATTAATTAGCTCTATTATTAATAGATTAATATTAAGATCTAGATAATCTAATTCTTACTTCTAAATAGTATCTATAAAATCATTATCTCCCTTATTATTTATAATATTAATAGGTTCTAGTTAAATAGTAGTAATAAGAGGAAGCAGGTTTTCTAGTAGTAAAATTATATATTCTATAGTATAAGTATTATTAATTTAATATACCTCTAAATTAACTTCCTTCTCTTTTAGTAAAAAATCCTCTATAATAATAGTATTTTAATTTAAAATTTAATTAGAATATTAAATCTATAAGTTAGACTTATTAAATAGAATATTATAATTAATACTATTAAGTTTAGTATAATTATTAAAAAAATGTAAAATAGTCTTATTAAAACCCTTATAAAAATAAATATCATAATAATAAAAAACTTTCTTTATATTAAGAATATAAATATAGTAAATATAACTATATAAAGAATTATAGCTAATAAGAAAACCTTTTATAATATATACTTCTATCTTAGTAATATAGGGAAAATACTTACTTCTTTTTTTATAAATATAAATAATATATCTAAATATATAGATATACTTAATATGTAGAAATTCATAATCCTTAACTAGGTTTAACTTTCTTATTATAATCTTATAAGAACTAAGTTTTCCCTTATTAATTTATAGTAAGAAGTTAAGGATCTAAATAGTAATATTAAAAGTATAATCCTAAAGCTCCTTAAGTAGACTATTATTAATAAGTATAGTATAAACTATTTTAATAATAATCTAGTTAGTATGTTTAATTATTCTATTTATTAATAATATATAAGTAATAGTTAGGTTAAACTAAATACTTATAAAATAGGGATCTCTAAATACCTTCTTAAATTCTAAAGTATTATTATAAATTTATAACTTTATAGTTAATATAGTTATATTAATAAAAATATTATTAAACTTCTTAATAGCCTTAAGTATAATATTATAATAATAAGTATTAAACAAAACAAACTAATAATAACTACTATAACAATTAAGAAAATAAAAAGTATATTTCTTACTTATTATTAATAATAATTTAATCTTAATAAAGTTAAGATAAATTTCTTTACTTATCTAAATAAGGGAGAAAAAAGCATTATAACTAATAATCTCTATAAATTTAGTAAAATAATATACTTTATAGTAAAAGGAGTTAATTTCCTCTTAAGTAAATTATATACCTATATAGTAATAAGTTTTAATAATTTATAATAGATAGGTATAAATAAAATATTAATATATTATCTTAAGTATAGGATAAACCTTTATCTTAACTCTAGCTAAACTAAAAATAATATTAATAAGGATAGTAGTACTATTAGACATATTAATAATATAGATATTATTTATTTAATAGATTTTAATAAAACCTTATTAAGATTAAATATTAATAAAACTTATAATATAGTAATTATACTTAATATAACTTCTTCGAAATTTTTTTAGGTTAAATAGGTTAGTAAGGTTAAGAAAACTATATTTAATATTTTTAATAGTCTAGTTAATAATCTTAGAGGGATTTATGGGATCTTCTATTTAAAAGAAAATAGTACTTATACTTTCTAATCTTACTAACTTATTATTAATAATAATAAAAAGTTAAAAGTTATTATAAATATTATATAATATAAAGAAAGTAAGATTATTAAAAACTAAGTTAGAGTAACCTAAGTTAATTATAATATCTAAATTTATAATAGCTTTATTATTAACTATAGTATTTATTATTTTAAGTATTATTAATAGCTTCTAAATAGTAAGACTTCTAATAATTAAGCTACTAATAATACTTATAATACCCTTAATAAATATTAAAAAGGATAAGGTTGATATTTTAATGTAATTCTTAGTATATATATATTTCGTAGTATATACTAATAGTTAATTATAGAACTTATTATTAATAGAAATAAGATAAAGGTAAGTAGTTTAGTATTTCAATACTAAATAGTTTCTCTTATAATAAGAATACTTATTATCCTTCTTTTTATTTAAAGTAGTACTAGATATAATACCTCTAGTAATAATTAACTTATAGTATAAAATAAGATTTATTTTTTATTCTTTATTTTAGGTAAGGGTATAGATAGTTTTAATAATATTAACCTATATAAATTTCTTATTATTATTAATATAGTATTTATAAATATTAAGTAATTTTGATTTAAAGTAATTAAGAAGTATAATAATCTAGAAATAATTAGTATTCTAGCTATAGAAACTTATAATGTAAGTATATAAGTACTAAATATGTTTAAAAGTATTATAAAGAGTCTTATAGTTATAAGTGTTACCTTTAGTAAATTCGTTAATAAAAGTACTAATAGTATTTTTAGAAACTTTAGGGATATATTTTTTTTAGTATTCTTATAAATATATAAGAGTTACTATTATCTTACTACTTAGTGTTAAATAACTTATTAATTAGTATATTATATAATAATATAAGGAGGTTATAAGTAATATCTTTTTTATTCTCTTATAATATATATATAGGGATTTTAGTAAGTAGTTTAAACATATTAATATTAATATACTTCTTAACCTTATTTATTCTAAAAGTAGTATTAATTAATACTAACTAAGAAGACTAATTTAATTTACCTTTAAGCTTTAGGATTGATGAAGTAACTATTTTATAATTTAGAATATTAATTATTATGAGGTTTAAAGGCTGCGGGATATATAGTTATAAATATTATCATTTTTCAAATTATTTAAAAAATCAATTAAAGAATAGGAGTATTAATAAAAAGAATTACTACTTTATTTATAAATAATAAATTAAAAACAGCCTAGGCTTATAATTTATATAATTTCTAAGTAAGAAGATAATAACTAAAATAATAGTAATCCTATTAGTAATATCTAAGGAAGGGGAGCTTCTTACTACTAAAGTAGGAAGGTGAACTTCTAGGCTATAGTACTTAGGCTAGTATGTAATATAGGTAGCTATAATACGTAATATATATAGCCATAAGCCTACCCCTTAATATAAACTTTTCCTAGTTAAAACTTTTAGCTATATTCTTATAATTCTATTACTTCTATTTAATTTTCTAAATAACTAATATAAATAAAGATATTAAATAGTAATTATTTTTATAGAAAATAATTACCTTATAAGTATAGACTTAATATAAGTCTTAATAAACTTTAATAATTAATATTCAACTTAATAGATATATATAATAAGATTACTAATATTATACTATACTATTACTAGGAATTAAATAAGTAAAATAATAATAATAATAGGATAGTAACTTTAGGGGAAGATATTCTTAAAAAGAGATACTTCTTATATACCACCTAAGATAAATTAAAGTTTAGTATTAATATAAATTTTTATTAATAGTATATTAAAAAGGTTAAAAAGGGATACTAATTAGATAACTTTATATAAAATATATTTTAAAGAAAGGAATACTTCCTTCTTAATATAAGAAGAAAAAGTAGAATGACTTTTATTATACTTCCTAGGTCTAAGTAGTTACTAGGTTTTTAATAATTAATACTTAGATTTAATAAGTAATCCTAAGTATTATTATAACTATTATTCCTATTTAGACTAAACCTAGTAAGTATTATAAGTAAAGTATTTAAAACTATATAGTCCTAAATAGTAATATATTAAGAGTAGATATAGAAATAATAAGAAATTTATAAAGAGTAGATTATAACTTTTATTTAATAACTAGCTAAATAATTAGTAGTATTTAAACTATTTAAAAACTAAGAAAAACTACTTTTATATAATTATAGAATAATAGGAGAAGAATTTAGAATTAAATAAGTTAATAATTAGATTATAGTTATTGAGGATAGCTACTAAATCTAACTAGGTAGTATAGTTAACTAATAGATCTAGTAGGTACTTATAAAACTAATATTCTAACTCTAGATAGAATAGAGAAACTATAGGGTTAGCCTAGAAGACGACCCTGTTTAGACTGACTTTATCGTATTTATTTGCTAATAGCATAGAGCAGCCTTTCTATATTAAGGTAGAGTAAGGATAGATAATTAAAATAAGGTAAATAGTTACTAGGTTCTAGATATAAGAAATCCTTATTAGGGATATTTTCACTATTATAGATAAATATTTAGAAAATAGTAGTAATAATAGTAATATAGGATATTATTAGGAAATATATAGTATATAAATAATAAAGAAGAAAAGGAAAAAGGGCAAGAGAAGAAAAAATAGTAGTTAAAAATAATTAGTAAGATAATATAGAAAGGTATTAAAAAGATAAAAATAGTATAAATAAGAAATTAAAAGATAATAAGATATATATAGAAGAAGTAGATAATATTTACTAAATATATAGCAAAATAAAATAGGAAATTATAATAGAGTTTAAAGAATTATTCTTATTAGAATAATATTATAAAGTTTAAAAGTATTAATATATTATTAAGATAATAATAAATATATTTATAAATAATAGAAAGAATAAATAGGAACCTAATAATAATAATAATAAAAGTTAGTTCTATTATTTAGATTATAAAATATTGCTTAAATAAATAATTATATTATAGTAGAATAATTACTAGTATTAAAGAAGTATTTGATATAATGAATAATTAGTAATAATATATAAGTCTTATAATAGATATTAAGAGGTATATAATTATAGTTTTAGGGATTAAGGTTTTTAGAAGGAGGGATAGTTATAAAGATATACTAATAAGACTATATAATATATTTAGTAACTAGCTAGTTATAGCTACTAAGGTATTAGAAAGAGTTTTTAGCTAAAAAATTACAACTTAGATCTTTTAAGTAATAGTTTATATAGTAATATAAACCCTACTTATATATCTAAATTTTTCCTAGTTAAGGCTTTTAGCTATACTCTTATAACTACTTCTTACTTCCTTTTTTTAATTAACTGGAAATAACATCTTTACTATTATATATTACTACTTAATACTTTCTATTACTACTTATTTACTTCCTTATCTTTCAATATTTCTAATTATCTATTAGTTCAGCTAAGTAAGACAATTAATACTTATATCCCTCATTATATTCATATTTATTCTTCTAATTATTCTTTCCCCTCTTTTAAATATATATACTTAATAGCTCTTATTAGCCTAATTCTCATTACTTTACTTATTAGAATAATAAAGGAGCTTCTAAAGATAATTAACCTAGGGGTATTAACTATAAATCCTAAAGATCTCTAGATAAATAAATATAATAACATCTATTCTAAATTAAAAAAATTAATAAAATAAATATTAATTTAGATTTTTACTATCTAACTCTTTAATACTAATAATTAGTTAAAAACTAGTATTTTTTCTACTAAAATAAAATAAGATATATAAATAGATTAATAAGCTATCTACACAAAATCTACTATTGCTCATTCAAATAATATATCATACAAAGAAATTCATAATATATTTAAAAAGGTTAAAAAAGTATTAGAATACTAGTTCTAAAGAGTAGTACATTATATTTAAAAATACTTCAATAAGTATTTATATAAAAATATAAATAACTAAATTGGTATTATAACTACTTATTAAATTACTATTATCCTAATATCTAGAAACCAACTAGATAAAAGAAATCTATATATTATATTTATTATAAGTCTAAATAATATTAGAATCCTATTAAATATAGAAGACTACTTACTTCTACTAATAACCTTTAAAGAAGATATTTTTAATAATAAAAAACTAATGTTCAAAGTACTAATAGGTATATTATTTAATAAAGATAATAATAAATAGTTTATTAATAACTTAATTAAGAAGAAGTATAAAGAAGATAGATATATTACTATTTTAAATACTAATAATAATATATTAAGAGATAATTCTAATACTATAGAATTCATCTATAGAGAAGATTTAATAGAATCTAATATTAATTAACTTGAATCTAATATTAATTAATTTAATAACTTAAATCTAATTATAGTTAATACTAATAAAACTAATAAAGCTCCCATTAAGATACCTCATCATATAGTTAACTTAAGAAGTATTAGATGTATTTAATATATAATACTATTACTCTTTAGAATATTAAATATAATAAGAAGTTTAATAACTTCTAACCTTCTCTATAATAAGATATATAATTTAAATAGGACTTTCTATATATATAAACTTTTATTTTTAACTAAAATTCTAAAAGACTTCTATAAATCTAAATAATATTTAGCTTTACTTATTAGTTTATCTAGTAAATTAAAGTTAATAGAAAAGAAGAAATCTGAAGATAAATAGATTAATTATATTTATTCTAAAGAAAAGAATAAGTTTAATACTTCTTTTTATATTTTAATAGAAAAAGATAAAAAGTTAAAAAATAAATTTTAATTAGAAGTTATTAATTAATTTATTATAATATTAATTAATAGTTTATATTTAGAAATTCCTTCTACTTTTATAAAAAAGAGATTAACTACTACTTTAAATAAATATTTAGTTTTTCAATTCAAAAGATATTAGTTAATATTAAATTAATTAGTATAAAAGAATTAGAAAGTTATATTAAGTCTTATCTAAATAATTAACCCTAAAGTTAACTCAATAGGTTTATTTAAATCTATCTATTTAATTATTATAAATAAGTTATTTAAATACTTTTTATCTTACTTTTTAGAAGTTATTAAAACTACTAAATTAGTTAATTATATTACTACTAATAAGAATACTATTTAGATAATTTTATTAAGAAAAACTTAAGGCTTCAAAATATTAAATAAGCTTTTATTATAAGTTAAATATCTAATAGTAGAAATCTCTTATTTAGATCTTATTAGAATAGAGTATATTTAAAAGGAAATAGTATAAATATATAAAGATTATTATAATAGTACTAAGTATTTTAAAAACTTCTAATATATTATATTTAGAATAAATAGGTAAATTAATATTAAGTTCTTTATTTTTTTTTCTATTAGCTAATTAGTTTTTAATATTTTTCTTTATTTTTTATAGTTATATAAATTAACTACTTATTAATAAATAAGAAGATAGTTTATTTATTTAATTTTTTTAGTTTAGAGAAGAAGATATAGAAATACTTTTTTCTTTCTTTAGAAACTTTCAATAGTTAGATAGGTTTAGAAAAAGAAAAAAATATTATATTTAAATAGAAATAGAAGTATAAAGTAGCTAGGGTATACTAATTAGCTAAATAGTTAAATAAATCTTTATACTAGTAGTTACTTATTAGATAACCTCAATTATATAACTATATTGATCCCCCTATATTGGCCTTTTGGTGCTCAGATGAAGTCACTTACTTTCTGGGTTCCCCCACTCATGCATACCTACAAGTACTAGTACTTGTAGGTAATAGGTGGTGCCCCGGGCTGTATCCAGGTACCTACATAACCCCGAAGGTGCGACGAAAAGGTAGCGACCTCATGTTGGAGGACTCCAGCGTAAGTACCTTTACTGTATAGGTAGGGAGTCCAGCCCACCCGGATTGGTTCAACGGGCAGTATCCCTGCAATCGCAAGAGCTATGCCAGGGGAAAATGACATTTGCGGCGTCTGCTTTACCCCGGAAACTACAAAGCAGCTACGCATGCTCCGTGAGGTACTGCACGGCGCAAACCAAGGTTCGCGTGCTTGTGCCTGGTGTGGTTTGTCGTTCATCCCCGTTTGGACCGGTTCAGTTTGCCCAACCACTTCACCTCTCTGGCCGTCCCATCCAAAAACTCGCGTCCTTTCAGCCTTCTCACCACCATGGTCACTACATCGACAATACCGGCATAATGCCGTCGACACGATCGTCAGTATCACATTCCTCTCCCGACGCCTTTCTCGAATCCATTACTGCAGACCGCACACGTCGCGAAATAGAGATTCTGTGTAAGAAATGGAACGTACCGCACACGGAATTCCTTCAGTTTTTCGGCTCCGGTTGCCTCAGCTCCAAGTTTCTGTCAGGCCTTCGAGACCTTCGCGTTCGCGTGGAATGGTCAGCTGCGAAACTGTTGCTCGCCCAAGCTCTCAACCGTCGTTCGGCCACCAGTTTGACCAAAGGAGACACCAAGCTACGGAGACACACCCTCCATCTGCGCAGCGGTGGATCTACATCCCCGTGGCAGCCAGTGGACGTTAAGGAAGCCATCGCTGCTGCCGACGCCGAGCACTGGGCCCGCGATGACCACGTCCGGACTCGGTCACGAATGACCTCCACAACTCCCATGCCGGTATAGTCACCGATTGCTGTCCTTTCACACTGTTGTACCGTAATCCAATCTGCTGACACTCCGTGACCATCCAGCAGTCGCCACCAACGATCGTACCGAGCACCCCAGAAACCGAATCTGCGTTCGAGGACGGCCGAGAGCCACGCGACTCCTCTCCACAACATTTTTTAATCCAAAACAGCGTGGGCGAGAAGCAATCTCCCCGAGCCGAGCCTGAAGCGCCACGGCGGAAGAGAGGCCGTCCTCGAGGAAATGGCAATCGGCCTGTGGCTCCCACGCATCGGGATGCTCTTGCTGCCATCCATTCCCTCCAATCGAAAGAAGTTGCGTCTCCTACACATCGCCTCAAGCGCAATGCACCGACCATGGAGTTCCAGACCCCGCCGCCAAAGCGGTCCGCCGTGGTGGCTCCTCACACTGCTAGTGCTTGGATGATGGGCAGACACACGACGCGACTACAGAGACCGAAGCCAGTCATCCTCCCGTCTCCGTCGCCACTGCGCCACTCCGAAGGCGTGGCATCGGTGGATATTGCAGCCACCTACAACGGACAGGTCGCAGCTGCGACACCGGTAGAGGTTCCAGACAAGAACAACGGACCGTCCGTAACTTCGGCATCGACAGCTGTTGCCGATCTGGGCAACGACCCGGCCCCTGTGACGCGCTCTGCTGTTTCTTCGCGAAAAGCGTTTTGCTTTTGGACAGCGTCGTTCGCTCGCACACTGGCGCCGGCAGAGTGGCTTAACGATGAGGCCGTATTCGGCATTCTTTCCATCCTATCGGCGTGTTCAGTCGCTGCCGGCCATCGCAAGACTGAGGTGATTGAACCTCTCCTCGTTACCAGTCTCAATCCTACAGCAGCCCGCTCCGTCACGGCCATGCTGACAGATGAACACCCACCCGAGAGACTGCTTCTCCCCGTCCATCTCCAGAACCACTGGATTCTTGCCGTGGTCTGTCTGTCAACACGACGAGTTGAACTCTTTGATTCGATGCCGACGAGATCCAATCGCGAAGAGGCGAGAGACGTTTTCCTTCGATTTGCATCAACCTACCTCGGCAACACGCATACAGCTGAAGGCTGGCAGATTGATGTAGTGACAAGTGCTGAGCAGGACAACGACTACGACTGCGGCGTGTTCGTGCTCGTCAACGCCGCTTATGCTGTCGTCAAGAGGCCGCCACCCTCAAGCATATCATCCAGCCTCTGGCGACAGGCATTCGCTTTTCTCGCAGAACCAGATAGGGTCGACGAGGGAGCATTTGCCGAATTTCTCCAAGTCCCCGAGTTCGACGATGTCCCGATGACCCAGGCCAACGACGGCAACGACGACATTGCTACGTTCCACGTGCTTCGAGAGATGTGGGCTAAGCACTTCGAGGGAAGGGTAGCGCAGCTGTCTAATCGGATCTCCCAGGTCAGCGAACTCTCTGAGCTGCACAAGCTGTGGCGATGTCTGGCGCACCAGCCAGTAGAGACCTATCTCGAGGCAGAGGGGGATCACGAGGCAGCAGAGATGGGGTCAACCCCTGTCTCCGAGGATCGCCTCGAGACAGACCTGGCAAATCACGAGCGCGAACTCAAGTTACGTACGGAGCTCAGTCTCCTGCCCGAATGCGCCTCGGAGCGGGAGAAGCTAGCCCCCTTGCGTGCAAAAGTAGCGCAGCTCAAGACGATGCTGGAAGCTACCCGGGCGCCCAAGGAAGCGCAGAGGCGACTCCTCCGGATTGCTGACATTATGGGAAGTCGGAGACGTGAGGCCGAGGTGGTCTTGCCCCATTTGCAGGGCAAGTTGGCCGAGTACAGGCAGCTCCAAATAATGACGGCGTCTCCTGAGGTTTAAAGATGGAAGACCCCAATCGCTGTGCATGCTTCCTCGGGGTTCAATACCTCGATACCAAGCTAGTATCGATAGACTGTTGTCGTCTTCCTGCTAGAAATACGTTGACTTGCCACTTTTGGCGCGTCGCATCATCTTTGACTGAGATCCGAGTTCCAGAGTCTGGCCTCATCTACGAAACAGCGATTCTAAGTGTACTGCAGAGATCTCCTGTTCTTTGATGTTACCTGCTATGTAGAAGGTCGCGGCCTTTCAAAGAACCGAGGTCGGGGTTAGTTCTTTGCTCATATAATTGCCCAGACAGCCGCTCCCTCTTCGTACCTTCCTTCGGCAAGGAGGCCATACCAGAAAGCAGTAGACCGCCATCCTCAGGCTGGTTGGTCTTTTCCCGTCTTCACTTGAGTATATAACCTAGATCTCTGCTCTCCCTCATTTCTCACTGACGCACCAACGCAACACTTTTTCCCTATTGGTCTCTTCCCTGTGTCCATCTCCACTGACCGTCGAGATGGACTACATCACCATCGTCTTTCGCGGCCGCTCCCGTGTCATGGCCCGTCCAGACTCATACAGCGCCCTCACCGATAAGGCCCGTGCCGGCTTTAACATCAGTGACGATGTATGCAGCGACAGCCTTGTGTTCTCCCTAACGCCATTGTTTTATGATCACGAAGTCGAGCTCGATTCCAGTGCCTATGGGCTCGTGACGAACATGTCTACTTTGCGCCTGGACATATCTGACCTTGCAACACCCGCCGTCGCGAGGTCCTGCTCCGATGGTTTGGATGAGTCTGCTGATCCCGACAGCGGCACGGATGCCAACAATTCCGCCGAAATCCCCCACTATTCAACAAGCCTCACAGAAAGAGCTTCCAAGCGTCGCCGCCATTCCATTGACGACCTTAGCGATGACGATGACATTAAGCGCGAAGTCACGGTCGCATCTCCCAGAGCTGGCGGCGGCGGGAAATCGCGCAACTCGCCCTGTCTGCGTGAGCAGCCACAGCGCTACCTATCCCTTCATATCAAATACCGTCAGTTCCGGTCCAACCTCGATGCCTACGAAACATCTCGGTCAACTAATATTGCGTGGCAGGTGGTTGGGCCCCAGACGGGCCAGTCTCTGTCCCTCTTTGGAGCACAGTCGGTGACCTCAAAGCTGCCGTACACGAGCTATTTGGCTTTCCAGAAGACATTCAACATATCATTTTCGCAGGGAAGCAACTGGAGGACCACCGTGGCCTCCACGAGTATAGAATCCAGCAGGACGATACAGTGTATATGGTCTTTAGGTTTCGTGGTGGAAAGCCGGCAGTCTATCTTTTGTCGCCGACTCCAATCGAAGACATTTCTGTCAGCGTCGCCCTCTCGCATCATTGGACTTTCTCGACCATTTACCCATTGACCGAACCCCGGGCCCTTTCTGGCCGTCGCTGTGCTATCTCATGGAAGGTGTCGACCAAGGCCAATGGCGATCTCAGCGACTACGGCACTGGCCTCGATTGCCGCTATCTCTTCTGGGAAGCTGATGCAGTTGCCGATGCCAACGCTCTTGAATCGGACGTGTATCCGTTCAATCCGCAGAATCCAAAACTGCGTCGCGCTGGCTCCTCGGCCTTCATTCTCTCCTTCAACGACTTCGTTCCCTACTTGGATCGTGCGCTGAAGTCCATGACACTGACGACCGAAATGCGTACCGACTTTGTTGTCTACTGGCTGCCTGCCCTCCAGAAGATTCGGGACCGAGGGCTCGATGTTGCCTTTGACTTTGTCCCGCAGGCAGACTTGGAGAAGGTGGCCACGCTCGACACGAAACCCGGTCCAGAGGCCGTTGCCCGAATTTTCCTTCTCTTCGATGGTGTTGCGAAGGGCGCCGCCAGAAGCATCATCGATATGGACGGCGTCGACTGGCCAGCTCGCATTGGTATGGATGCGAAGGCGATGCAGAACACGTCTCTTTTTCGAGTCTTGGAATGGGGTGGCATGGAGGCGAAGGTGTTTTGAGGGATGCAACATGTGCCGCTGGACCTTTGCGGGTGAACATGTGCTGTGAGATGCCGCCACTTTTCAGGATCGGCCAATCTTGTCGTCAATCCGGCTGTGTTGTTTCTTCACTGAAGCTTCCGAGATAGATATTGACTAGACGAAGATATTCAACATTTGATCATGCGTTTGGTCAAGATCCCATATTTTAAGTGACAAGGGTGCTGGTTGCCCTATTAGAAGCTCTGGTCTTTGACACTTGAGGTGCTTCGTCACCCCAATACCGAGCATCCACCTCATCGAAGGCATCTTGAGTTCCGTGTACCGAATCTGTCCGTCTTTAATCTTGCCATTACAACAGTTACTGAGACGACAGAGCTATTTGACGGATACGCCAACCACCTTCGAACGGCCAGGTCAGTAGCAGCCACCTGATACCATTTCGTGGCTGTCACGGAAACCGTGGGTGACTACAAGCTCACAGTTGCCGAGTCAAAAATGGCAAAATTCAAGGGGTACTCTTTTCGAAACAGGTCGCTATCTAAATGCCCTCACGCCGTAATGCTTTGTGATACTCAGCCATTGCACGTGTTGTTCTCCATCCAAAAGTCTAAGAGGGAACGTCCGATAGCGCCCAACGCGCTTAATCGACGCGTCCTCGCCCTCCAGACCTCTTATTTAGGGCAGCTTGCAGAATTCGACGATCCTGGACCGTTTCTCGTGCATGCCTGGCCCTCCTTCTTGGCACAGCTTCCAGACGTGCAGAAGAGTTTGACGCCGCTGGTGTTCTCCTGGCACTCGCCCTTGGCAGTGCATTTGCCCTCTTGCGCCTTCGCTTGCAGTCAGAATCTATCATAAAAGATCCGACGAATGGAACCAACTCACCATGGCAAAAGTGGCGAAGCCGAAGATGGTCGCAACAAAGAGCTTGGTGAGCTGCATTTTGGCTGTTTGTGTCTGATATAGTTCGTGGAGCAACAGGATGGAGACGAGATGGACGGAACTGCGTATCAGAAAGGTGGGCAACCGGCTACCGACTTATACTCACGCAACTCCTCCGTCTCCCGGACTTCGGGATGAAAGAAAAAGCGGATGAACCTGAGGTCGCAGATTCGATACGAGGTTCAACGTCATCTATTTGGGGCGCGGCACCCCGGTTAAGGTTTTGGGACGTCGATCATCGGACGGACATCACTTTGCTCTCGAAATGAGTGAATCCCCCAAAAACGACCGGCCTCGTCTGATTTCCGTGTCGGCTCTGATACGCGACAGGTCCGACATCAGCCCACAGTTGTCAAAGCCAGCTGCGGTATCCCTTGTTACGTGGGCGAAACTAACAACCTGAGGCGAGCTGACACCGGACAAGGCCGATGCGGGAGTCGTTCGAATGTTCTCTTGCAGGGTTGATGCGTTCAGGCAAAGCCACTCAAGCGCTGTTTCGGGGTTTGTGGGACCACATGACTGGTGTCTTGAGACAAGCTCAACCGTCCTGAGGACGGCGTGGCTGAGGCCCGCGGTCTGGCATGGATCCTCAGCAAGTCCGTGGTCGCGGACATAAGCTGCGCTTGTCTGTCGTGGCCATTGGGGTGTGAAGGGCAGAAATGGCGATTTCATGATTACAAGAAGGCTGCCGGGACCTGGGAATTTGCAGAGACCGAAGCGATTGGATATCAACTCCAAACCTGGTGTGTTTCTTTCATGGTCATGAGTGTGTCCGTGGGTAGCTCAATGGACGCTTCGTCCGAAGACCAGTCGCTCGTCCAAAGCTGACTCGTCCCAAGAAGAAGTGGGTTGAGCTGATCTCTGAATGCAAATAAACAGCCATTTCTGAGCCCAATTGGACCTATTGGACAGCCACGCCACGGACCCAGATCATTACATTGTGATCGTCTCCCCGGCCTTCTCACTGCTAGTGTACAGTAAGTTCTTGACAAGGTGTCAATAAAAGGCCAATATATTCCCTAGAGGGGATACCTCCCCGTATCGCTGTCGTGGTGGGCGGGCCGGCGGTCAACGGGGCATTTTGACTGCCGTTTCTCGACCCCACACCCCGCAGTTGGCCGAAATTGAGGCGGAGTTGGTGGTGATCCTTGCAAGCGTGTCTTTTGACATCCGCCAGCGGATAATGTCTGCAATGTCCTCTTCAACTGTCTTAGATTCTAAAGCTTGTCGATTAAAGTCGTGACTCCGACTTGTTGCGGATTACAAGGTCGCGCAGGAGCACTGTTCAATCATGTTATCCACGCAAGCGTCTCACTTATTAGATTTGCAAAAGAGCTTGGAGGAGAATGAAAGGGGTTGAGGACACTCCGCTCCACTTTCTGCAACGTTGTTTGCGTTCATCCAGCATGAAACTCAACTGACTTGATCGCTCTCCTTGGGACTATCAAAAGAAAGCACACGTCTGCAGCCTAAAATCTCTGTCTCTGAAGCTGTGCCGCGGTGATCCCCGCCCGTGTATTGAGGAGATAAGCTTGGCCTGACCACCCTGACTTGCTGTTTATTCCATGAACTGGTTTGCCCTTTGGTGCAAGGGCCTCGCCGCCGCACGAAACCCCCTCCAAGCGTTCATTATGGGACCGCCTGTCCACACACATTGATGCCAGATTGTGTTTCCTGCTTTTACTTTGTACTCTGCTCGCGCTTGGATGAGCCCTCGTTTTCGAACCTCTGGGGTATCGAGGTGCCGTCGGTCTTCCCGTTAAGAATGCTGTAAAACTGGTTAGCGGTAAAGAAATAGGGATTCTCGGTCATGACGCACCTCAATTGATGTCTTTAATCCCCTCAAGTAGTACTCGATGGTGTGTAGATCTATATCTTAGGGCTCGACGGGTCTCGGTGGTGATGGTCGATACTTCGCAGTTCTTCGCAGATGTTTTGAGGGCCTGCATTCGCTGGCTGTCGGCAGCGCCAAGAACCGAGTGCTTTTTGTCTCTGTCATCATGCAAAGGCAGACAGGCTGCTTTCTGAGGTGAAATCTGTCGTATATCTGAGAAATTTGAAGGCCTGATGAGGAGGTCTTGTGCATGAAATAGGGCTAAAATACAGCTCTTATAATCTGAATGCTGAGCCACACACAGGCTAGTAACCGGATCAAAACTGGCGTGATTTATCCTACTTGTAATCCTTTGCCTGCCCGAGTTGAGAGGCAGTCCGCAAGGTGCCAGGGCCAAGGAGGGATAAGAACTTGTTGGACTCACAGGCGGGGAACTCTTGAGGCCAATCGTCGTGGACCTTCCAGTATTAGGACCATGCTTATTGCACGGTAAGTTCGCGCGCCAAATGTGGAAGCAATCCAATTCCAGGCAACATCCAAGTCACTGACATGATTGCTTCACTCTGAGGGCTGAGGCTCATCTGTCTGGAGAGAGCCCTCTATCCCAGCCCAACAGTACGGATACGGGACGCCCTGACGGTGAGGGGGGCCAAATGTAGGCTCAGCCTAGCGCCAAGCAGGCTTCCTGGTCATGTTGGTTGGACTATGTTCCCGAATCCACATTCTGAATCGATCGCCAACGTGCAAGGGCAAAGCGCAGAGCTGACGCTGTGGGAGCGATGATGATATCACGGAAAGAACCTTGGTTCCGAGCTTTCTGTTCAATACCCACATCGCACGTAATTGGTGCCTCCTCGACGTTCTTCTACCACTAGGTCAGGTTTGTCTTGAATTGTGGCTGAGTTGGCCGCAGCAGTCTGAGATGGTCTTCTCGAAACGCCGTGAGTGTTGGCGGGTGCGGCACAGTTGTCGACAAAAGGCCCATTTCCAGTGAGACGGAGACGTCTAGAATTGGGCCCGCTCCAGGCGACGAGGTAATCACATTACATCCTTGACACTGGGAAGCTTTGACTTTCCGTTCCCTGTCATGACCCTGAGCTCTGCTAGCGACTGAATAAGGCTTGGAATAGGAGGAGGATCTGACTCCTGTTGGTGCCTGAGTTCCAACGCACGCTGACGTGTTTGCAGCCGTTGAATTCCCAAGTCCTGGAGCCTCAAGCTATTATGGCTTGTCGGCTGAGATGTTGGTTCTTCCAAGGTCCACCCAGCCTGAAGCAAAGTATTGACATCTCTCTCACTGTACATAACCCCATAGCGCTGTGTCGCTTTTCTGACCCTGCCAAACAAGACTTGGCTATCATAATAGCCTTGACCGTATTTCATCCGACAGTGCTCAAGGACAGTGGCGATCTCGAGAAAGGAGACACCTCAGCCTCAGGACATATAGGCGCAGTTTATGCAACGTACAAAGGGTAGGGGCTCGTGGCATGATTTGCGTCACCCCATTCCCCCGGAGGACAATTGCAACCGGCAAGTTCCACCCGTCAGTTCCATTTCTTGTCGACAGGCTGTCCCGGAAAGGCGACAAAGTTCACAAACCAATCAAATTGAAGAATGCATCTACCCAGTCCCAAATCCCATGTTCTGGACTCGTTGCCATCATCACAACCTCATTGAACGTGTCACCTCATTCAACAAAAGGTTGACTGGATGTGAGACTAACAAGCTTGGGTATTTTCAATTGGATTGATGCTCTCATGAGTCGTCGAGACAACAGGTAGCTACAATAGCTTTCGATCAAAAGGTCTTGAGGCTCATGGACGTAGATGTGCCGCAGTGCAGGCGACTACGAAGTGGTGAAAAAGACATGAATAAAAAAGACAGTTCCCCTGTTGCGAAGGATTGAGAAGCCTACTTCTGCCATGACGGCCTCGACAAGCTCCTACTTTGCGAGAGATGAACTCTTCAGATTTGTCGGCCATTTCCCGGACGAACGACTTTGACTCAGCAGGTCTTGTGTCTACTGCAAAACAGCATCACCAAGATCTTAAAGTTATTCTGAGAATAACCCATCATCAAGCTCTCTTCTGCGGCCTTCTTTTCGACATTGGCAACAACAGGACCAGCTATTCATAGACTTCGCATTCACTGCAAGTTTGAACTTTTACCTCTTGAAAGACTTCGTCATCTAGACTGCAGTCTGCTGGCTTAAGCTCGGCTTGATATACCACCGCTTCCAACTCCAGTATGTAACATTGGCGGCTGTGTTTCCTTGGCGCAGATGAAGAGTGCGACTACTTCGCCAATGAGCAATCAGCGGTTCTGGTATGCTTATTCAAAGTCCCTGGGGAACACAGTGCCATGCATCGTACCGTGGTCAGACGACATACTGAATGCCGTGGAAGGCCTGACAATGTCGGTAATAAGCAGTTCCGTCTTGGCTGTTGGTTGTTTCTGCCTCCAACCTCGCCGTTTCCCCGCTGTGGGGTGCATAAAGAGCTCGGAGATATTGTCATCGTTCTGCTGGGCTCCATTCCCATCGGACCTCGGGCCTCCTCTCCCCGTGTTGTAATAGGAGTTTTTGGTGGATGGGATCCCGCATAACCGTCTGGGCGTCTTTCAAATCTCAGGGTGCTATTCTATAAAGCTGCCGGTGAAGAATCTCGCTCGTCATGACAACTCATTGTGCTGGGCCTCACGTACCCTCGAGTCACCAAGAGCAACTCTGCCCACCATGGAGAAGAGCGCGTCAACCACAGAGCACCGCATCGAAGCAACCACCTCCGCTCTCGACGATGATCAGCTCAAACATCCCAGCAACCGCCATGCCAAACAGCTCAATGTCCAGTCTGTTGCCCTGGCCGACGCCATCGCCAAGGACAACCCTGATTATAGGTCGACGACTCAGATGACATTGTATGCCATGATGGCTCTGTGCGTCCTGAGTAAGTGGAATTGTTCGGGATTCGGCCAAGACTAACGTCCCATCCAGACGGCGTCATTAGCGGCTACGACGGCTCAGTCATGAGTGCCATCAACGCCATGGACCCTTTCCAAGAGCGCTTCAAGATCGGCCTGACTGGTGAGCTGAACGGGGCCGTCTTCTCCATCTACACCGTGGGAAACATCGTCGGCAGTCTGGCTTGCGGTTACATCATGGACCGGTGGGGCCGAAGAACGTGCATGTTCTCGGGTGCAATTGTCATCATCCTCGGGTCCGTTCTTCAAGCAAGCAGTTACGTTCTGCCTCAATTCTTCGTCGGCCGCTTCATCGTCGGCATCGGCACGCCCATGTGCGCCACATCGGCCCCCGTTTTCCTCGTCGAGATGGCCTACCCAACGTGGAGAGGTCTGGCCGGTGGACTGTACAACGTTCTGGGCTGGTATATCGGTGCCAATAGTGGGCATACGTCCTGCCTCGTGTTGATCCCCCAGCTGACGCAGTTGTAGTCGCCGCTTGGTCCTGCTACGGCACAAACTTCATCTCGAACGATTGGTCATGGCGAATCCCCTACATCATCCAGCTCACCCCTGCCACCATCGTGGTTTCCGTGGTCTGGTTCCTCCCCGAAAGTCCACGCTGGCTCTGGTCCCAAGGCCAGAGGGAGAGAGCTACCGCCATCTTGACCAGATACCACGGGAACGAAAACCCAAACTCGGCTCTCGTCAAACTCGAGATTGATGAGATTAGAGAATCACTCGCGGCCGAGGAAGAGTTGAAGAACCACAACTGGAACTACAAGATCTTGGTCAACAACAGGCCGAACCGGTACCGAATGTGGCTCATCATGCTGGTTGCCGTGTTTGCTCAGTTCATCGGAGGTTCGGTCATCTCCTACTACCTCCCCGCAATGGTTCGCGGCATTGGCATCACAGACTCGAGCCGTCAGCTGCTCCTGAACGGCTTGAACACCGTCACCTCGTTCGTCAGCGGCATATTCGGTTCCTTCTTCGTCGACAAAGTCGGCCGTCGTCCGCTTTTCCTCTGGGGAACTTTTCTCACTGGCCTGGTCTACATTCCCATCAACGTGCTGGCAGCAAGGGCCGAGCAGACCCCAGACGGCGAGATACCCACCTCGCAGGCGTATGCCTTTATCGGGATGATCTTCCTCTACGGCATCTTCTGGAGCTTCTGCTGGACCCCTCTCCAGGCCCTGTACCCTGCCGAGATCCTCAACAATGAGATTCGGGCGAAAGGCATGGGCGCCAAGGGCTTTATTTCCGGCTGCGCGAGTTTCATCAACACCTTCGGCACCTCGGTTTCCCTCAAGCGCATCGGCTGGAAGACCTACACCATCTTTCTGGTTCTGCATTTCGTCCATCTGGCCTTGATGTATTTGGCGTGTGTAGAGACCAAGGACAGAACTCTGGAGGAACTAGAGGAGATTTTCAACGACCCAAAACCGGTCAAGAAAAGTTTACAAAAGACCAAGGTTATTGTAGACAGCGGCTTGGGTGTTACAGTCAAGGATGCAGATGTTTGAGCAGTATGGTCGCCCAGTATTGCTTGGCCGTGGGGTTCCCGTGACCCGAAACACATCACTGTTTCTTTCCATATCACAACCAGCAGGGGTGGCAAAACGATAATTGTATTCTCGGTGCTATTTCTTTGGTCATATCAGGAGTCCCTCGAGTGAGTCCTATGACATTTGAACAGCAAAACCAAGCCAAACACACATCCAGCTTTTGTATCCCAGTATGATGAGGTTGTTGCAAAAGAATAGTTGGCCGCGCTCTGCGTGGTGCCAGCAAGATTGAAGAGCTTGCCAGCGGCAGCCCGATGGTGTTCAGGATGCCACTCGTATCCTTTCTTCAGTACCCTCCTAGTCGTCCAGGGAAACCATGGCAGTGGTAGAAGGGTCCACGTCACAGCCATGGAACAACTCCTCCAGTGCTTTCTTCGCCTTCTGGATCAGGGCGTCGTTGACAGGGCCATTGCTGACTCGAAAAGAAGCCGCTGCGTACACACGGTCGGAAAGCCCTGCGACGTCGCTTTGATGGGAACCAAGTCGGGTGTCCTGGTTGGACTTGCTGGCACTGTTGCGAGAAGGCTGAAAGCGCGCTAGGATAGAGCCGAGCCCCTCGAGGTCGTTACTGACGATGTCACTGCTATCTCGGTTTATTGCACGGGGATCGAGATCTGGAAATGGTATGTTAGTTTCCACTTGCAACATGGTACACACTCATACGAGGATGGCATTGAGACCTTCGGGAACCCATCGACGAGTGTCTGGGGGTCTGGGCCAGGAAGACATACGAGACGCGGATCGGCCATGCTGACTGCGCACGCTGGACTCGTCCTGAGAGACCGGGTAAGGCCAAGCTTGGTGTCGAGGGGTGGCCGTCTTTTGCGCGCTTCTGCGAAGTGGTTGGGAAGCAGCGTAGGCCCGGCTGCTCGATGCAGGAGAGGGCTTCGAGGCGATAGGCGTGGCAGCAAGAGCGGTTTTCTTGGAAGGAGTCTTCTCCGCAGCAGGAGTCTTTCGAACACGAGCGCTCGGAATGGCCACGCTATCTGCAAGGCGCGTGCGGCCGGGGGTCTCTGGCTTCTTTGCTCGTGGCATCTTTGGCGGTTGCTGCGATTGCTGTCCTGTCACTTAAGGAAGGGCAAGGTGCCAAAAAGGAGTTTCGTTGGTCAGGAGCGAAATCATCCGATGAATTCTCTTACGCGAGTAGGTAAGTTGAGCAGGTGAGGCATCGAAAGTGCCTGAACTGGATGCGCTGGAAGATTTTTACTCTTCAGTCGGAGATGCAACGGAAAACTTGGGATTTTCAGTAGGAGGGTACGAGCGAGCCACGCGCCTTCCAGATGTCGCGTGAAGGAAAAGTGGAAGGAACCAGATCGTGCCTTCCATGTGGTTTTGCTCGTGCACCAGGCAGCCGAGAGAGCATGGCCAACATCGACACAGCCTGGAAGGAGCAGTCTAGGGACGAAAGGAATAAATCCAAAGCCTCTGCTAGAATAGACTTGGACTAGGCTGCATCGTTCCGGGGCTTTTATTTTCGATCAACTTGCACTGAAGAGATGCATGTGCGATGGCAAGGACTCACGAACTCGTAACATTTCCAATAGCTTAGAACGTTGTTCATCGCACCCAAGACAATCTTCAGATGAATAATCAGCTCTCATCCGGCATAGTTCAACTCTTCAAGCTGAGAGGGTAAGCTCCCCAGCAGTATAATCAAGATTGCTGTCGAAGCGCGGGTCGGACTTGTGCTTGGGCCCATCTGACGATGGCTTCACTGTCGGTCCCACTGGCAGAGCCCCGCTGAGACACGATATTTGCTCAAAAAGACTATTCTCGGGTCTCTGACTGTTTCTTACGTTAATTCTCTTAGAGCCAATGCGCGCCAAAGTGTTTTTCGATTCCTACGCTTAGGTACAAGCTGTCAGATAATACTGGGTGAGAAAAGTGTCGGGGCCAACCAGCCCGAGCAGCGAAGCTGGTTCAAGTTAGGTACCAATGTTCCAAAGTCCGAGCCTCACCCGATTGGCTGACTAAACACCGAGGCGAACTGCCTCACCTTACCCTGAAATAGTTCTTGAACCATGGATGTATATTACATCTACTGCCAAAGCTGACTCGAAGTCTGATCAGTCATTCCAGCGTCAATCGTTGGACAAGCTGTCCTTTCCGAAACATCACTCGGGCCAGTTGCTGAATGACAGGGCGCTTCGTCATGGAACTTTCCCACTCGACTGTAGAAAAACTCTGACACTATCCGCAGATTCAGCTCAAAGCCTTGAAGGTGCCACTGAGCGTCCATCCTGTCGTTCCGGCCAATGTATCGCGAACACAGCCGTTCCACCCCTCTGCCTTTGATCCAGGCGAAGCCAACAGCAGAGCCACATTTGTTGTTTCTCGTGTACTCCATAATCTTGAATGGACAAATTCACTGCGTTGTCATACGACCAACAAAACCTGGAGTGGCTGGCATTCGACGCTTGTGTGGCATCGCCAAGCAACCAACCCCGTTTCTATCTTGGCCATCTTGGCGATACCGCAGCGGAAGAGATTTTCCATCCACTCCTAGAGCTTGCCATGCGTGAACCTCGCACGTTAGTCTGCATTGTGCTTCATAGCTCCACGCGTTCTGAGGGGTTCAGCAACTGACCCTCTCGGCGAGTATCCGATTTACCGACTGTTCCTGGGAGAGGCTCAACTCCCAAGACTCTGGGCGTCGACGAGGACCCCAGGCGGAAGACCCGCCACACGTTGCCATCAACGCCAAGATTGTTTATCCGCAACCTTGAAAATCCATCAATCATCTCCATTGTTTCTCAAAGTCAAGCTTTCCCGTATCCACATCTCCACGTTGGCTCTGGGTCATCCCCACGATGTTCCCCATGGGCCGCGGGGAAGACAAGAGATGGGCTCTCAAGTATAATTGTCGGAATACGCCCGAAATGCTACGTGGATAATGTGAGAGAAGCAAGCGCCTTCGTCCAATATGAGACTTTCCAGCGTCCTCGCCTCTTTGTCACTGGCAGGGCTCGCCCTCGCTGCTGCGGTTGACATCAACGTCCCGCGCAACACGCAAGAGTTTCGTCAGAAGCATCCCGTCGCCAAGCGCAAACCGAATTGCCGCAAAAACTTCACTCCCAGGTCGTCGGACAACTCAACCGACGATGTTTCTGACGAGTTTCTCGAAGCGATCAAGAAGGCCAACAACGGAGGCACAGTTTACCTTCCTGAAGGCGAGCTCTTCGTCATCGGAAAGCCCCTGGATCTGACCTTTTTGAATGACATCCATGTCAGACTCGAGGGCACGATCCAGTTCACCAACGACGTCCCCTTCTGGCAGAAAAATGCCTTCTACCACCCCTTCCAGCGGTCTCTGATGTTCTGGAAGTGGGGTGGTAAGGACGTCAAGATCTATGGCGAGGGAACTCTGGACGGCCAGGGACAGAGGTGGTGGAACGAGTTTTCCGGTGCCGAGTGAGTTTTACGTCCCGTCACTCTACCTACCTAGCTCAACTGACATGCGCAGAATCCTCGATCCCGACAATGCTTATTTGAGGCCGATCTTGTTCTATGCTGAGCACATTGAGAACCTTTACGTCGAGGGCATCCTGATGAAAGATTCGCCCGTCTGGCATAACTTCATTGTTGAGTGTAAGTCACTGCTCCAGCTTTGCAGGGTCATTCAACTGATTATGGCAGCCAAAAATATCAACTACCGCGACGTGATTATCGAGGCAAAGTCCAACAATGCAACCGTGCTGCCCAAGAACGGCGACTTTTTCAACTCGTTGAATGTTGAGCGCATTCGGATTGAACGCGTCTGGGTGGACTCTGACGACGATTGCTTCTCCCCAAAGTCCAACAACACCGACATCCACGTGAACACGATGTACTGCAACAACTCTCACGGGCAGTCCCTCGGCTCCTTGGGACAATACGAGGGAGAGTACGTTTTCGTCAAGGACGTCATCATCGAGAACGTCTGGATGCTGAACTCGGACAACGGAGCTCGTATCAAAGTGTGGGCTGGCGAGCACGTCGCCACCGGCTTCGTCGACAACATCACCTTCCGCAACTTCTACTCCGCCAACGACGCCTGGCCCATCTCGTTGGATTCGTGCTACTTCAACATCGATGCCGACACCTGCAACCGCTTCCCGTCCAAGATGTCGGTCAGCAACGTCTTGTTCGAGAACTTCACCGGCATCTCCAGCGGTTCCAAGGGCAGAGCCGTGGCCAGGGTCAGCTGCTCCACCAACGCCGAGGGCAAGTGCAAGAACATCAAGTTCAAAAACTTCAACGTCAAGAGCCCGTGCGGAGAGGACGCCGTGGTCATCTGCGACGGTGTCGAGGGCGACCTGGGCGTCCCTTGCGTGCCGTTTGACAGCCCCGAGGCCAAGGCTGCCTTGGCTGACCGTTGCACGGGCAAGAGGGCGACCATCGATGCGCCGTGGGATGTCAGAGACTATGGTGCGAGAGGTTAGTTGATTGTCAATCACATATTTCTCAGAGGATGAAAGACCGTCTCGTTGAATGAGAAAGGGTCTCAAAAATACATGAGTATCAATGAAATTCGGCTCCGAGCGAATGTAAGACGATCGTATGAGTGACACACTTGGGACTTCGGTATCATCGGCAACACCCTTCAGTAGGCGTGTAATCGTAGACGTCGCTAGCTTGTACTCTTCACCCCAAAATGCCTCAAAACTCTTAGGCGCATTACTCCCTTGAGGAAAGCAGTACTTATGCCAGCCGTATGCATTTTCATAGCCTCGGAAGGTAGCGGTTGTGATGTGCCAAGTCAGGGTCACGGCGTGCCAGATAACAAATGAAATTGCTGTGATTACCGCAATATATAACCGCAATACACTTTGATAAAGGAAAAAGATCTCGCTAAAAACAACCTTCAGCACAGCAAAGGTCGTGTTCCGGGTGCTGATCCAACATGATTTACTTGGTCAAAGTACCGTTGGTGCAAGGAATGCCAAGGGTAGTGTCCTTCTCGAGTCCGGCGCACTGCATCTCACCCGCGGTTCCGTCCTGCAAGATGTTAGAAGCGCCAGCGAAGACACAGTCTGGGGAACCTACCGCGGCCACGAGGGTAATGTCGGAGAACTTGAAGTCCTGGCAGTGGTCTGCATCCTTGCAGATGATGTACATGGACTTCTTGGTCGATTCACCTGCACCAAATGTCAGATACTTGTGCGTCGTCCAGAAGGGCTGACCTCCCAAGAAAAGCATACCTTGTGTCTGACTCCAGCAGGGCGTGGTGACACAGCTTCCATCCTTGAGGCTCTTGCCAGTGTGCGCCGTAATGGACTCCCACTTGAAGTTCTTGGCAAACGCAGCCAGGGAAGCGTCCTTGCCGGCGGCGCCCTTTTCCTGGTCGACGTAGTCCTCGATGAAGTGGATGGGATAGCTGGTGTTGATGATGGTCATGTTGCGCCAGGTGACGTCGGAGATCTGGCAGGTCGTGCCGACGGAGCCCTTGAAGCGGGCGCCGAGGAGGGAGTCGTAGATCTGGGCATTCTCGAACAGGTAGCCGCTTCCGGTTCCCGAAGCACAGGAGACGGAGATGCCGTGGGTGCCGTACGCGACAATGTTGCGCATGGTCACGTTGACGGCGGGCGGGGAGACGTTGATGATGTCGTCGCCGTTGTGGCTCGTCCATCCATCGATGATGACGTCTGAAGCGCTGACGTCGATACCATCGGTGTTGAAGGGGAATCCTTCGCTAGATCGAGCATCGAGGACGGTGTCCGTCATGTAGACGTCCTGTCCGCCCATGGAAAAGGCCCAAGCAACGGGGTTGAGGACCTTCAGCCCACGCAGGCGAAGGCCAGTCACGCCAAAGGAGAACAGGTGCGGTCTTCCCTTGTCGCTGCTGTCGTTGGCGTTGGGCCACCACTTGTCGCCGTGGCAGTTGATCCACCCCTTGGACGTAAAGGTGACACCTTGGCTCTTGGAAACAGTGATCCAGTGACCGGGATACGCAGTGGTGTTCTGGACGACAGCAGCAACGATGGCGGGGTCGGGAGACAGAGTGAGGTTGCCCTCGATGGAGAACTCCACGTTGGTCAGGCCGGTGAACTTGAGTGGCGTGAGCAGAGCGTACTCCTCGCCCTCGCTGAAGACGACGCGGGAGTTGCTGCCGCAAGATTTGACGGCGGAAAGAATGGCTGGCGAGGCGTCGCCCGTGGTCTTTGGCACAACACAGGTCTTGAACTGACTAGCAGACAAGGTCTCTGGCAGCCAGTAGGCCGAGGCCGCCGAAGCAAGAAATAATAGGTTAAACGAATGCATGACGAATTGAATAACGAACGACTGTGGAAGCTTTGGATGGTTTACCTAGAGCCAAAGCCGTGTGTGTCTTGGCACTCTTATATGCTGAGCCGGTCAGACTGCTCGTAGGCTCATGACTTGGACCTTCTATACACGTGGGGGGATCTGGTGAGAGTAGGTTGATTGCTACTCCCGCACATATAGCACTCGGGACGAACTCTCGCATCTCTTTTGTGCTAGCAGATGACCAAAGCAGCAAGTCGACTGGTGTCGACGACCATCCAAAGACGGCAATAGGCCATGAGAGACCCCAAATCAAACTCTCTCGGAAAACCGGCAACATGGCGGGAGAGAGCTTCTCCTTACTGGGTAGAAGCTGGACCGGTGGGACCAAGACGCGGCCTGAGATGTGTCTTCTCCACGCGAAAAGCTTGTCTCGTCTTCATTAAACCAGGGTTCAGGGTTGGGCGGTGGATCTCACCGAGTTGCTCGCACTCTGGATCTCGGCTCTCTCATATGAGCCGGATACGACCATGACTCTCCAGACGAGCCGTCGTGCCGTGGATCATTTCCGCCAATCCCGCGACGCCCGCAGAGTCTCCGTCTCCCCAGCAGGTCAGAATTCGTGCGTCGACGAACGCCGGGTTCGTCCGACTATGTTTCGGCAACGTAAACTGCCACGCACCCGGATCCGACAGGCTGTTCTGGCAGCTTTTACCGCGGAATGTCCTCTTCTTTGTCAAGTCGAGTTGTCGACGACGGACTGGGTCCAATTTCAGGAGTGGAGCGACTTGTCGAGAAGCACAGCACGAAGCGATGGGGATTCGGGTGACGTGGCCGAGGTCTGCCAGCGCCGTCTTCATTGGGAAAAAGAGTACTCCAAAGTTGGGCAACTGCTCAAGTCCACGTCTTGGAGAGTTGGTTGCATTCCCTGCATTGGTATGTCGAAGGTAGAGTGTGGTTGGCGGAGAGGAAGAAGCAGTCAGGATCCCTGTCTGAACATGAGGGCCAGCAAAAGCCCGTGAACACTGAACTTTGAGCTTGTGCGAAAACCAATGATCCAAGGGTTTCCTGATTGCGTAGACAGAAGACTTGAGTTACTCGACCTAGGAGACGAGTGATTGCAACTGAAGCTCCCACAACACGATCGCCTTGGAACCTCACAGCCTGCATCGCGACAGCAAAAATCGTCTCCGGCCTAGGGCCGCCGGCTGGCGTGGGGCGCTCAAGCCAACACTTTTCCAGATGAAGATTAGCATCGGGGCAGCATGACGTTGACGATCGAACCACCTTAATTGTGGAATCTGGGGTTCCCCTTGGACTTTCGCTTCGCCAATTCGCCCATTGGCAATATCTTCAGTCTGAACACAGCAGCAAGAGATCCTTCACTGTCGAATTGGGAGATGTCTTTTATGCGGTCGTTCATCACTCCAGCGAGCCTTGACGTCGCCACACCCCCGAAGGCCGGCGACTCCGCACCGAGCGACGACCAGGTCAAGTTTCCGAGGGACGACCGCAAGCCCACCGTCGTCGCCTTTCTCAGACATTGCGGATGCCCCTGTCAGTATATGCCAGTCTCGGTCATCGGTTCTTGAGCTCATGTCATGCAGTCGCTGAAAAGACCTTCCTTCGGCTACGCGAGGCGGCCTCGGAGCACCCAGACGTCGCTTTCGTTGCCGTCTCGCATTCTTCAGAGTCCCATACCCAGAAATGGCTTGCCGAGGTCGGCGGACCCGGCAAGGAAAACCCGGTGGAGGTCATCTCCAACGAGGAGCGAAGTATCTACGCCAACTGGGGCTTGGGGGTGTCCAGCTTTCTGCACGTGCTGAGCCCCAGTGCGCTGTCGGAGGTGTTCAGGTTGGCGAGGGAAGAAGGCATCAAGAACAGGCCGACAGAGAGCGGGAATAGATGGCAGACTTCTGGGACTTGGGCCGTCGACGGGAAAGGAATCGTTCGCTGGGGTGGGCTGGCAGTGAGCGCTTCTGATATTCCCGACTTGGAAGCTGCTGTAGCTGCGTGTAAGGACTGATGTGAAGCTTCGTTGTTGTCCCGTTGTTATAACCTGAAGAAGCAACATCACTTACGGAGCATTCGAATTTAAGCAATGAGTCACTTGTCGGCAATTACTTCCAATCAATCAGAAGTGGGGGCTCAGTTGCATCTTGGAACTTTGACCCAGAAACATCGCCCATGCTGTATCACAAACATTCAAGATATCTCGGTTGATGGAACACGGTCAGGTGACGGATTTGGCTCGGACACACCGATCTTCGTTGTGCAGGTGTCGAATGTTTGCAGATAAGATTGACTCTTCTCGAGTGGACGTGCAGCGTGCCGAGAAGTCGTCTTAAGTAGTGTATTTACCCCAATTCACCGTCCAGCTGCTGAGTCGGGGAATGTTGGTTGAGTTTTCACGATGTCGGGAGCTGTGGCTGAACAGCATCATGCATGTTGCAATCCTCGGCTCGAATGACGAGGCGTACAGGCACCATAATTACTCAATTGCCAGACATTTCTCCCTCTTATAGCACAGGCCATGCTAAGGAAAACAAATGAATTGCAACGGACCAGGGCGACTGGAACCAAGTAAACAGCGACTTGATCGACATGCTGCTGACTCGACCCGGTCCGTCGGTGAAGGTGAAAGACTCGAGTCGATCCGATGCAGCAAGTATGCCCGAGGCGGTGGACTCTGGCCAAGCAAAAGATAAATACCGCAACGACGCGACGGCATAAGCCCCAAGGCTTGGTACGCCACACGCACACGTCAGACGAGCTAGAAGACTCTTATCAACAGCCAAGACGACGCTATTCGGAGGCCAAGCCGTCAGGCACCTGCCCGAATCAAACAGCCAAGGAAAACCAAAGAATCGGAGGTCGGTGGTACGAAAGCGGGGGAAGATTGAGGCGGATGGACTCGGCCATCCATGTAGAGGGAGAGTCGATGGTGATGTCGTCGCGGGGAGATGCCAAGGATGCCAAGGCTCAGCGCGATTGCTCTGTCCAAGATGTGCTTGTCTTTATCCAGAAGGTATGTTCCATCGGCCAAGCTTCAATGGTCACATCGCGTCTTACGTGCTTCCTTTCTGTCGGGTTCGCGGCGACGATTTGTGGGATGACAGAGTCTTGACTTGACCAATCTCCCAACCACCGCGACCATGGCATCTCACGGCATGCTGCATCCTGCCGCAGGCCATGTGGTGCAGAGAAACGCGTCGCAACTCTCGGCCCTGGGAACAAACGACTACTTAAGATGGGGTGGTCCTGCAGTGGTGGGCTTCACCGACGACATTCCAAGGGCATCCTCAGCAACTAGCCGCGTGGTCAACTTCTGCCGCGTCTCGACTCCATCCGTCACGACAGCGACATCGTCAACATGGTGCGCATCGTCACTGCAGCCGCCACCCTTGGCTCGGCCATGGTGGGCTTGAGCAGCGCAGCCGGCGCCGGTACCAAGGCCGAATACGCGTCTGGCGAGGTTCACCACCGCATCATGGGCATCAAGATGGTATGTCAAGACCCCCGAATCGTGTGGCATCGTCGGCCTCTAACGGCAAGCAGGCTCAATGGGAGGAAGAGGCTGCTGCAGGTCTCATGGACAGCGCGCGTTACCCTGAGCTTGGCTATACCCCTTGCGTGAATGGCTTCGCTGCCGCCATCGCGGGAGACAAGAACAACACCTTCCGCTGCAACAATGTGAGTTTTGTCGCCTTGCCAGGCATTTTGTGAAACGTGAACCCGATTCTGACGAGAAAAAGATTGACCTGTACCACTTCCTTTCCCACGGCGCCCTCGGAAGCTGGGGTGGAAGAGGCTCTTCGTCGTGGGGTTGGACCTCTGAGGACGGCAGGGAGTTTGTCGCCATCGGCCAATACGACGGCACTGCCTTTGCAGAAATCTCGAAAGAGGGCAAGCTCGTCTACCTTGGCCGTCTTCCCCAGTACGACCGCATCGGCTCCAACTGGAGAGAGATCCGCATCGTCGGCGACATTGTCGTCATCGGCTCCGAGGCCATCCACCACGGTGTCCAGTTCTTCGACATGAAGAAGATCCTCGATCTCGACCCGGCCAGCCCCAAGAACTTCACCCAGGCTGACCTCACCGGCCATTGGGACGAGCTTCCCGTCGGTCGCACCCACAACATTGTCGTCAACCACGAGCTCAACTACGCCATTGCTGCCGGTTCCGTCGGCGGCAACGAGACCATTCGCGTCCGTGGCGATCTGCCCTGCCGCGGTGGATTGATCTTCCTCGACATCAGCGATCCCACCAACGTCACCAGCCCCGGCTGCGCCGCCGGCGACGGCTACGTCCACGATGCCGAGTGCCTCGTCTACCGCGGTCCCGACGAGCGCTACTACGGCAGAGACATCTGCTACGGTTACAACGAGGACACCCTGACCATGTAAGTTGATGCTCAATCGATTCCAGAGCCCATGTCCGTACCTGGCTAACCACCGTCAGCTACGACGTCACCGACAAGAACGGCAACGTCACCAACATCATCTCCATTACCGACTACCCCGGCGCCCAGTACGTCCACCAGGGCGTCGTCAACAACGAGACGTGGCAGGAGTACCTGTTCCTGGACGACGAGTTCGACGAACGCGATGCCAAGGTTGGCCCCATGACGCAGGGCTTGCCGACAACCCACATCTTCAGCATCAAGGACCTCGAGAACCCAGTCTACACCGGCCACTACGCTGGCAAGACTCGCTCCATCGACAACAACCAGTACATCGTCGACGGATACCTGTACCAGTCCAACTACGGCAACGGCCTCAACGTCCTCGACATCAGCAGCGTCACCAAGGACCCTACCGGCGCCGGCATCTGCGAGGCCGGCTTCTTCGACATCTACCCCGAAGACGACGAGAACGAGGGCGGTGGCACCGTCGCGTTCCTGGGCTCGTGGTCATCCTACGCCAACTTCAAGTCCGGCTTCATCTTCGTCCACACCATCGAGCGCGGCAGCTTCGTCGTCAAGATGACGTCCAAGGAATGCCCCAAGGCGCCCGTCTGCAACGCCGACAACTGCCTCCGCTCTCTCCGCGCGTCGCACATCCCCGACCGCCTGCAAGAGTCCCAGGACTTCTGCGGCAACTACACGGTCCGCCTGTACGACGAGGCGGAGCCCGTCCCCAAGTATGCCTCTGATGCCTGCGGCGGCGACACCGTCGCCCGGGTCAGCAGCGCGTGTGCCTGTCTGCCAAAGACGCCTGTGCCCGAGCTGCCCAGGACTACCACTCGTCCTCCTGTGCCCACCGTGTTGCCGCCCAAATAAGGAGGTATCAATGGGGCATCATGAACGGATATGTTTGATGGGAGCATAAGAGGCCTTGCTTAGGTAGAAGAATTGAAATCGTTCAAGCACGCGGATTATCCTTGGTGATCACATCCTTTTTCAGTCCAGCACAGGTCTCTGGTCGTGGTTCAGTCTCGCCTGAAGTTGCTGTGCCGCATTTCCTTGTGCAAAAAGCTTGAGGCACATCTCTGAAAGCCGCTGCTCTCGATTTGTCCGCTGAAGATGGCTACTGGTATCTGTAGGTGGCTGATTAGCTACTTGTTGATGATGCTTGTCTCCGTCGCAAGTACCATACCTAGATCGGAATCACCCTTATGAACAGCTGAATACATGTCTCCCATTACTTCTAACTTTTCAGACAACAACTTGATATTTGCCTTGTCTGAGAGATATCCTTGCTCTGCTCTTATTCTTGCCTTTTTCCGGATGACTAACTTTCGAGCAGCCTTCTCACACGTAGTGTAGATACCAACGTCCGCATTCATATAGAAGCAGTCTCTTTCGTATGATTCACGACGACACTGTTTACAGTTGGTACGATGGACAAGCTCAAATATACAGGCTCACACTTTAGGGAACACCAGCAAAAAGCCAGTCAACGATTGCAATCTCCGAAAGATCTTTGCACAACCGCCCTGGCGTCCCAAGGCTTGTGGGATGGCGATATCCTCTTTCTTGAAGCTCTCTCTCAAGTTTGACACCACATATCCGCTTCGACCGTTATACCGTCGCTAGCTTTCTCGCCAGTTTTCTCGCACACCCATGTTCCCTGCGAGATCTTCCTCCTCGTTATTGACTTCCTGTTGGACGATGCAGACGCATTCGCGAAGCCTGCTCTGTAGCACGTCGACTGCGACCGTCGCTTTCAGCAAGGATACAGCATGATGGTCGTGGAGGGGGACATGTGAGACCTCCCCAAGACGCGCTACGACACCATCCGGCTGACCTCGCAAGTCAACCGACGCACTCGTACCACGGCCCGTCAAAGGTTTATCCATGTTCCCGTTGGACACGCTTGCTCAGGGCGATCGGAAGCCTATCCATGTGCTACCATGAGTCCTAGGATGCATGCCGTCGACAAAAGATTCCTGCCCTCGATTGACATGGCCATATCCAGACGACGACCTGATTCCGACGCTCCAGGCCGACAGCTTACTCGGACACTCACGACACGCAGAGCTGGAGAAATGCTGTCATATAATTAGCGCACGAAAAGGTGCGCGACGTCCGCCTCGTGCTTGACAACCTCCGCACGTTCAACGTACTCGTCGACTCCAGCAGCCTGATCGAGAAGGGAGTCGGTCGTCGCCGTTCAGGGGTCCATGACACCCCCGAGCACTTTGACCTCCTTCGTCCGTGGTGTCACGAAGAAGTCCCAAGGCTCAAGGAGCAGTGGGAAGTGTTTGAGCGGAAGAAGGCGCGCTTCTTTGGCAGGCTGTACTATCAGTCTTCGTTGTTTTCCCTTTATATACGTCCTATTCGCTGCAAACCATCACGTACGACCATACCCACTGGAGAACTCGGGATCCCGTCCGCTCTCCCATAGATAAGCCAGTGAGGGCCGGATTAGTAGTTAGGTCGGTGACGACCAGCGAATACCCGGTGGTGTATGTCTTTTGTTTTTTTGTGTTTTGGAATAGTTGTCCGAATAGTGGAAATTCTCGGCACTTCCTCAGCCGGTCCGCGAAATCATTTCGTAGGTCAATCGTCACGAGATTGCAGCCAACCCGGATGACCAGGGAAGGGTCCAGTCGAGATTCAGGACGAGCACGAAGACAAAGGCAATGTAGCTGAAGACAAGGTTGCATCGATCGATATGTTTACTGAAAAGTTGGACGGCAAAGGAAGCGCAAGCGGTGGGATCACGTGATGTGTCCGTGAAGCGTCAGCGGTGTACGTACACGCTGCCAAATGGCCTGGGATCACCCGCCAATTAGGCCTCTACAGTATCCGTAGGTATCTGTACAAGAGTTGATCATCAGCCACGCGAGTATCGCAGCCACATCCTTTGTCAGGGCGCTCCAGAATACAGTGCACAACCTTCAACCGAAGCTGTATTACTATGTAAATAACGTCATATTTGCTTTACATTTATCTGGAATAACGCGAACAAAGATCTTTACACGCCAAACAAACACAGCCATTACTCCGTATGCGCCAGTTGAATTCAGCCCGTTCTACTCTGCAACGCTCACTGCAGTCGTACTCGCCAGCGAAACCTACTGAGAAGCATCACGACGTACGCTCCCCTCCCCCACATCCGGACGCATCGCGCTCGACGCGAGCCTCCTCTCTCCCCGCCTGGCGCGCCAAAAGTTTGTCGATGCCAATATTTGCTCGCAGCCCTCCAGCAGGAACCCCCACTTTCTCAGAAACTCGCCCGTGGCCTCCCAACCCCTGGCGTCCCACGGGTTGTTCCCCCACGTCACCATCGCCGGGCTCTGTCCGTCCTTGGGCTCGACCACGTCATACCACAGGTCATCCTCGTCGAACCGTCGCGTCACCATGCACCCATGAATGATGTTATCTCGAAATCTCGGCACCGGCAGCAGGTCGATCCACGGGTGATGTGCAACCTCCAGCTGAAGCCTCGTCGGCCGCAGGTTTTCCGGGCACGAGACGAAGCCTTGGGTGTGAGAGCCGAGCATCGGGCCAGACTGGCAGACGGGCGACACGGCATCGCAAAACAGCCACAGATGGGCCATCCCGAGAGCGTCCGAGTTTCTCGCAAAGGCGTTGAGGACGTTGACGTGCATGACGGTCGGCAGGTGTTCGACCCTCGGAGAGCTCTGGAGGGACCGGAGGTAGGATTCATCGGCAAACTGCCGGAACCTCCGCACCAGGTCAGGCGTGACAAAACTTTCCACCTCCGGCGTCCTTTCTTCTGATACCTGGCGGGACGCCTGGCCGAGTTCGAGCACAATGTCGGCCGCCTGGTTGACGAGTGGCCAGTCCGACGTTACGTGGAGCCTTCTTCTCCTCCCTGTGCGTCTGTCAACCGCGGGATGCCGCTTCCTCTTCCAAGTATGGTGACATGCTTACGAGCTGCCCTCTGGTTCAGCCTGTTTTGTAGCTTCCTCCTCTCTGCCGTGCTCGTGACGCCGGTCCAGTCTTCGCCGGCCTCTCGTATCTCCTCCCGCTCCCGCATGGGCGCCAGCATAATCGCGTCGCTGACACCCGTTTGCGCTGTCGGTTCCATGATGTGCCGTGTCGGATGTTGGCCAATGTGCATCGCCAAACCCCGGAACTCAGGTCCCAGCAGATATTTATGCAGCCAGCTGACGTTTGGCACGCCCCTGCAGTTCTGGTTTATCCTCTCCCAAGCATCGAGCCATCTCCACACGGCCCGAATTAGACTGTGCCACATCCCTGCCGGCGTCAGCAGCCTGCAGCGACTCGGGACAATTTGCTGACATGCACCGTACTTCAACTCGATTGATGCGTAGAATCTGACGAATCGCGATAGCCATATTCTAGCGCCGCTGACGGCGTTAGAGTTGTTGAGTGCCGAGCCAGTTTCAAACTCAGCACCTGTTCAGACATGGCCTACGGTTCTGTAATGTTCGTTCGTAAGCCTTGTCAAGCTTTATAAACCCAGACTACTGACGAAATGCAAGTCTTATCAGGCTGTCTATGTCTCATTGGCTGAGGTAGTCACTGGCCTGCTATCTATACGTGCTTCTCGTTGACGAGGACATATCTGTAACGCGCCTCGCCGTGTTCCATGTCCACGATAGCTTGGTTTGCGTCCTTCATCGACCTCGTCTGGATCCACGGCTTGATGTTCTTCTCGGCTGCGAAGTCGAGCATCTCCCGGATCTGGTTCACTGATCCAATGTTGCTGCCGCCAACCTTGATGCGGTTGAGAATGAGAGTGAACGCGCTGATGTCGGGAAGCTTGCCTCCGTCCGGTGCTCTGTCGACTTTTGTTAGCAGGGTCTCCTGTCTTTGGCTCGTGTTGCACTTACCCGACTTGAATGTAGGATCCTCCCCACTTCAGCAGACGCAGATACTGCTCAAGAGGCATGTCGGAGTTTGAGACTGTGGAGACGATGAGGTCCAGGCTTCTGCGGTGATTGACAGGCCAGTCCTCGTCCTCTGCAGTAGCAATGTATTCGTCCGCCCCCAGAGCCAGCACGTCCTTCTCCTTGGACCGCCGACGCGAGATTCCCACTACCCGATCAGCACCGAGGGCTTTGGCGAACAAAACGCCGAAATGGCCGAGGCCACCGACGCCAATAATGCCGACCGTCTTTCCAGGGCCACAGCCGTTGTCGACCAAAGGCGCCCACACAGTAATGCCGCCACAGAGCATTGGAGCCGCGGCCTCGGACGAGATGCCCTCGGGAATCTTGACGACAAAGCGGCCGTTAGTGCGATTATAATCTGCGTATCCACCGTAGGATTTCCCCTCGCCGTTGGGATAAAAAGAGCCATAGGTGTCGACCCGCTCGCGAACACAGGCATTTTCCAGCCCGCGGGAGCAGTCGGGGCACTCTGGTTGGAGACAGCTTCGGGCCTGAGCCCCGACGCCAACGCGGTCGCCGACACTGATGTGACGAACGTTGGAGCCCACGCGGACTGCTTTTCCGACGATTTCATGCCCGACACAGCATGCTGTGCATAGGTGGTTAGCCAGAATAGATGCTTCAGGCAAGGCACAGCTTACGATAGTCTGTCGCGCCCCAGCCAGAGCGAAGAGTGTGCAAGTCGGAGCCACAGATGCCGCAGTGGGTGATTTGAATGTCGACGTCGTGTTCAGTCCATTTCTTGGGCTCAAAAGCACCCCACTCCATCTTTCCCTGGGCGGACTCTGGGCTTCGGCCGAGCCAGCCCTCAAACTTGTAATCGGTAGTCATATTTGCTGTAGAGTCGTGCTGGGTGCGAGATGGCAATTGGCCCTCTCTTCGAAGGCGGCGAGGCTTGCGGTAAGGTAGTAGACGGGACAGAGATGTCGACTTATGTAACTTCGTCGAGGGTCTCGACTTGTTGCCGACGATGAAGCCGTTGGCTTGTGCGGGGTTGTTTTTGCTCCTCGGTGGTTGCGATGGTCCCGGTTGGTCGACAAGGGCAGGGGAAGGAACGACGTCAACGACCCACACGATGGAGAAGGTGCACCAACAACACCTGCAAATGTCAGCCAGCCCGGAACCGGCGACGGAGCTTGCGGAATTTAGAGGGGTTAAGAAGACATTGAAAAATTTCAGCAGGTTTGACAGAGCATACGATCAGAACACGGCAAATCATAGAGCGTTGCTTATCGTTCTTGCCCAGCAGCGAGCGGAACAACGCCTCAGAGCAGTGCTCGGAGGCGGAGCGGCCCCGTAATTGAGCCGAAAGGGTGGGTCTTCCACGGAGCAAAGATGCCGGTAAAGCCGTGAGCAAGCAGCGCTTTCCGGAACAGGTGGAGCCATTCACTGGGCATGCTTCTTGTGTAAAACCAATCGTCATGTACAAGCATGTAGGCTGCAGCAAGGTGAAAATGAAAGATTGAAGGTCGCTTGCACTCAAGGTGTCGTCGAACCTGCTGCGCTTTCTGGAAGTCGCACTTCAAGCTAGACATCACGCTTGTATCGCTTTGTTTTGCTTCATTAGAACTCTTACATTCTACCTACGCCATCTCTCAGATATACAGACTTACTTCAGGTCGCATTAACTGAGCTTTACTTATGCCCATCTTGCTCAGACCTGGTCGCACCAAAGGACAGCATGCTCCTGGAGCAACTTTGTGATGACATGGTGAGTTTGGAAGCGTCGCCAGAGGCGTTTCTGTGTAATGTTTCTATGATTATCCTTTCCGGCCTCATCTTTGTACATCATCCAGGAACTCAGGTATTACAGACATTGACAACCATGTTTTCTTTATGAATATCGGTCCAGCATTCAAGCGTGCCACCGTATGCCTTGGAATCACAGCTCAAGTTTGGGTCTTGCCAGATATTCCACAGATACTGTAAATGTCCTGCAATCTACCACACTTGACTCTCTTTTCTCAAGACGCCCCTGGCCAACGTTGCCCGTATAATATGTCATCGCTCGTCGCGTACTAAAGATATTTGGACTTCCTGTGATCAACGAAAAGACATGTTCTCATCACCTGGACGTGGGTGTGTGCAAGCTCGGCATATCAATCAGTCATATCCTTGCAGCATTGCATTAGACTATGGCTCTTTTTGGGGATGGAAAGTCAATGTATGGACTTGGACACCGCCTTCGAGAGCTTTGTCCCCGAGGCATGGGAAGCATCGTGCCCTTTTCGTGCCAGTAAGGTAGCAGGCTTATTTCCCTGCAGCTCTCGATGGAAATTGTCACCTGCAACCCCCTCCCCACCGGTCTACGCACTCGTATTCATACCATCGGTGACACAGAGTCGGGTAGTGTTACATCTTTGCCGGCCTTTTCTTTCCCGGCCTTCCTCTCCGATGCTTTTTCGGTAGTGGTCTTTGTCAAGAGAGAGTCGACGTTTGCGACAATCGCCTCTTTGACAATTTGACTCAAGTCCCCGAACAGCGGGAGTTGATCACCTCCGGCTGACTAAAGATCTCAAGTGTGGTCACCCCTGCGACCGCCGAGTACGTGTTCGTCTCCGTCCCGTACGCCTTGTGAGATCCTCCCGACGCCCCGACCGCTCAGACGCCGCGACCCTCAAGTAGCCGACTCCACGACTCGTAGAGTAGGGCTGATGTATGCGTTCCGGACCTTCTTCTGGCATTCTTTGGGTCCGCCCCCTCATCTTCAACAAGGGCGACCCTTTGCTAGGTTTGTCTTCCTGAAACCCTTCTGCTAAACCGCCAGCTATGACATCAAGACGGCCCCCCGAAGCAGTCGCAACCCAAAATTGAGCGAGGGCTTCGCGTCCATTAGCATGTCGGTCTTGAGCTTATCCCCCTCCCAACAACGTACAGCACTCACCTCCCCTCCAATCCTTCCTCGGGTTGAGCCCTCGGACTTCCTCGCAAGGTTTGCACCATTGCCCAGGTTTGCAGGGATGGGAGGCGAGCGAGAGTTTTTGTCCCGTGTGGGTTAAGGCTCTATTCTCAAACTCTGCCCATGTCAACCCACGGACAGCGGTAAGCACCGTTTCTGAAGTGCCCTTAGTCTTCTTAAGTAAGTAGCTGGCTCATTCTTCTAGAGCCCTTCCACAAGACCTTGGCTCCCCCCTCTCCCCGTCCGTTCGCTCAACGATCCCGATTTCTCTTACGGCGTTCCACATGGTGGCCGGATCCTTCCGCCTGTCAATTGTCTTCTCCGGTCGTTGGATCCGTCCAAGACACAGACTCCCGTATGACCCCGGAGGAGACCGCGGCCTTCAGGGCCGAGAATCGAGCTGGGGAGGTGTACACGGTTCACATCATCTTCTTTGTCCTCTCCATCATCTCCGTACTGGCACGATTCGCCGCCGTCAAGTTTCAGGGGAGAAAATGGACGTGGGATGATTGGTTGGCCGTCGCAAGCCTAGTAGGTGTCTCATCATACAGCCAACTATCTAACTCGATCTTTGATATTGCGAGATCGCCACAAAACCGTGCGTGTGGCGAGTGAGGAGCGTGGCAGTCGTAGCAAATCACTAACGCTGCTATCGCAGTTCTTCATCGTCGGCGTGTTCACCGGCACAATGTTCTGGCTACGATTTGGGCTCGGGAGACATGAGGCTGTGGTGCTTGAAGAGGACCCGATGAACGTCCAGCGATTCTACCAAACCATTTTCGCCAATGAAATACTTTACCCGATGGGCTTAGCATGCGCCCGGCTTTCGCTCGTGATCCTTTACAATAGGATATTCGGTCTATTCACTGCGCGGTACTACCTCTATGGGACGATGGCTTTCATTATGGCTTGGTCGGTCTACGCCGTAAGTGAGGATTACTCTCTGGGTTGGCGGACTCAAGCACGGAGCTGTACTGCGTACCCTGAACAACCATGGCTAATATACGGTATGGTAGACCCTGCCTCTTATTCTGGCCTGCAAGCCCGTGGAGAACTTCTGGACGACGCACAAGAATTGCATAGACATCTCTCGTCTATACATCAGCATCGCCGTAGGCAGCATCGTCACCGACTTCATGCTGATGATCCTCCCAATGCCATACGCCGCGAGGCTACGAATGTCTTGGTATAAGAAGATGCTTCTCTTGATGTCTTTCGTGTTTGGAGGCTTGTGAGTTGGTCAAGTACTGGAAGTTAAGGAGTAAGAGCTGACTTATGCGGTGTAGCAACTGCTTCATCACCATAATCCGTCTCGTCAAGGTCAGCACGTTCGACTATAAAGATCCAACGTGGGGCACTGTTGACTTGATGATATGGACTGGCTTGGAGGCATACTGGTGAGTTCTTGTGCAAGCCATCTAGAAGCACCAGGAGCTGAACCCGGATAGCGCCGTCATATGCTGTTGCCTGCCCACTCTACGGCCGCTATTCCAATGTCATCGACTACGGAGGGCGTCGGAAGCTGCAGGCGCAAAAGACCAATTGAAACACTCAGACCCTAGCACCGGGGCCGAAACTCTGGTTGAGGTAGCCCCGGATGGCCAGGAGCTGAGCGAAGTTCCGAAACGGCCACGTCAGCAGGCTCCTGACCGAACGCTGGAAGACTCCTTCAAAGAGTTTGACTTTGGAACAACGACATTGAACGACCTTCGAAGATACGGCCTACGTGCGGACTCGGATAGCTACATGGAAGATGCGGCGTAGAGATGAGAAGTCTCTCTTTGATACCATATATAGTGTTAATCTAATTACTTCTTTTCGAGAGCAGCAGGGACGCCGATTTTGACGTGGAGCTGACCGATTGACGTGACGAGTTCATTCTGGAACCTGACGGTCGTCCGGCCTCGAGTGTTCTTGCGGGGACCAGCACAGCTGTTTGTCCACGAGTATCTGCTCCAGGACCAGATTACGCAGTTCTCTCACGTCGACTAGTCGTGTTCAATATAAAGAAGACAAAACCAACAACACACCAGGTGACGTTGGCAATATCGACTAGACCTAGAGCAAAGCGCGAGCAGCGCACTTAGCCGATTACATATCTGACCCACTTTTATCAATCAACTAATCAGATATAGCCAATTTTCCATTTCAAATAGTCAATTTTTACCCCTATATTATATCTAATTAATTTAATATATTTAATATAAGTAGAAATATAGAGTAATTATAATCTACTTTATAAACTAATAAGAAATTAATAAAAAAGAGGATATAACTATTATATACTTTTAGTAGAATTTAAACCTATAATACTTAGTATTATAAGTATAAGCTAAACTCTATTATTATTTATACTATAAGAATTATTATTATTATTAAACTAATAATTTTTAAAAAATATAAAAATTATTCTAAAAAGATTTAAATAAATAATATATTTAATATAAAGAAAATTATATAATTCTAATTTAATATATATTCTACTTATAATAACTAATAACTTATATTTATTATATATTATATCTATATTAATACTATTAACTAACTATTATAACTTATTAGAACTATAAGACTAAGGTATTATAGCCAGCCTTAGTATTACAGCCAGCCTTAGGTCTAGTAGAAGTAAGTCTATTAGTAGTAAGTCGAAGTTGCGAGGTATAGGTAATAGTATTATTGTCATGCTAATGAGATTAAGTCTTTAAGGCTTATAGTAATTAGGTATAAGTCTAATAAGAAATTATAAAATAATTATAAAAATAAAACTAAGAGTATCTAAAGATAATTATAAAATTAATTACTAAAGAGCTATAGAAGTCTAACTTTAAGTAAACTTAAGTTTATCTTATATATAAGTCTTAATTCTTAAAAACTAATACTTTAAAGTTAGTCTTTATTATAAACTACTTTTAATATATTAGTCTTAACCTAAAGACTACTTATTATAAGTCGGTTTTTTCCTTATTGCCATATAACTTATATTATAATTCTTTTATACTAAGTAGAGTCTTTATAATTCTTATATTATCTTATATATAAAAGTCTTATAATTGCTAGGTGCTTTATAAGGCATTTCTTAGTCTTATAATTCTAATAAGTTATAATATTAAGTCTCCCTTCTAGAAGTCTTATCCCTAAGACTAATATAAATAAATAGCTATATTTTTATTTAAATATAAGTTTTTTTCTTTCTTTCTTATTTTTATTATTAATACTATATTAAGTCATATTATTAAATAAAAATCTATTAAGATTTAGGTTAAGAATTATAAATATGCCGTCTTACTAGAGTTTATATTAAGTTATTTAATTAATCTTAATATATTTTATACTTAATATTTTTACATGAAAGTTACTTATTATTTTAGTAAGGGTTTATTAAGGTGTTATTTATATATTAAAGTGAAAAAATTTTATAATAAGGTATTCATAACTTTTTCTTATAAGTTTTTTCTTTATTTTCTATATATATTTTAATTTATTAATTTATTTATAGTATAGAAGTTGAATTCTTAATAGAAAGAGTAGGATGAGAAAGAAGAAAAAATTAGTAAAGAGTTCTTAAAGTTTTACGCCTAGTTTATATAATTATAGTTTTAAATAGCTAAGGCTATTAGTTATTTATTATAAATTTATGTGATATAAAAGAAGGTTTATAAGAAGTAATTAGAAGTATTCTAGAGGGGAATGTAAGAAGTAGATATAGAAAATAGTATTAGTTCTACTTTAGGTAATTTTTTAGAATAAGTATTAGGTATTTATAAATAGTAAGTAGTAAGTAATCTTTAGTCGTTAGGTATGCCTAATAATACTAATTAAGATTTATTTAGTATTAGGGAGGATTTTATTAGTTTAAGTCTTTTAGTAAAGGGTTTTAGTAATTTCTAACTTTTAAAGTGTAATATCCCTAAGTATAGGAATATTTTATCTCCTTAAGGTTTCTTATTTAATTAATACTTAGGCTAAAAATATTAGATATAAATTAGTCTACTGACTTAAGTTATAAATATTATAATTAGTTTACTAGCTTATTATTTTTAGTATTTTTAAAATTCTTTAAGATGTCTAATACTAGATATTAGTTTTTATATATTTTCTATATAATTATATTTTTTCTATTTAATAAAGTATTATATTTTAATATTATCTTACTAATTGATATAATTAATAATTTATTCTATTTTATATTTCTATTTTAGATTGACTTTAATATAATTTGTTATATGAGATGTTTTTAGTATTAATTTGAGAAGTAAAATATAAAAAACTAGATAATATTTTATAGTATCTAGTAGTAAGAGTTTATAATTAATATTTAAGATTTTGTAAATAATTTTAAAAAGTCTAAATTTCTTAAAGTCTAATTTGTCGCTTAGTTATTTAATTTTAATATTTCGTCTAGTAAAGTAGACGCTATTTTTCTTTTTAAAAATTAGTCTTCTAATTTTTAAAATATTAGTATATTTATATATTTATTATCTGACGAACTTGAGTTCTCTTAGAAGTTTATTTTAGAGTTTATAAAGTTTTAAAATATCTACTATTATTTTTATTATTTATTTCTTTCGTCGAGGTTTTCTATATATAATAAGATTAAATCTATAATCTAAATAGAAAGGTAATTTTTTAGTATTTTTTCTTATTATATTATTATAGGCGAATTANTAGTATTTTTTCTTATTATATTATTATAGGCGAATTAGGCTATTAGTAATAAAATGACTTAATTGTCTTATTAGTAGTTAATATAATATTTAAAATAGATTTTAAAGATTTAATTAATATATTTAGTCTAGTTATTAGTTTATAGGTAGAAAGTAGTAAATAGGTAGTATTTCGCTCCAAGTTGTAAAATTAGGGATTTCTAAAATTTAGATATAAAGAGTTTATCTCTATTAGATATAATTTCTTAAAGTAATTTATACTAGCTAATAATAATTCTAAGGAAGATATATGTGAAGTCTTCTACTATATTAGATTCTTTATAGGGAATAAAATAGGCATATTTAGTAAGTTATTTTATTATAATAAAAATACTATTATAATATACTCTAGTAAGTAGTTCTTATAACTTTAGTAGTTTGACAATAAAGTCTAAGGAAATTAATTCTTAGGGCTTTTAAAATACTAGTAGGAATTATAATTTACTATAAGACTTATATCGGCTAGGCTTACTTTTAAAATAAGTCTTATAATCTTTAATTATATTAATTATATCTTATTATATAACTTTTTTATTATA
>QAPF01000280.1:0-51383 GCA_004367935.1 Colletotrichum sidae | reverse complement strand
CCCCCAGGCGCCGTCGGTCGCACCGCGTCGTGTGCATTCATTCACCCCATGTCGCCAGCCGTCGTCGTGGCAGAAGACGCCGGGGACGCGAGAGCAGACGCGCCGCCGCCGCCGCCGCCGCTGCCCATCGTCGATCTCGGCGCCCTCGACTCGGTGGAGGACCTCGCGGCCGAACTCATGCGCGTGGGCAGGGACCCCGGCTTCTTCTACGTCGTCGGCCACGAGCTGGGCGACGGCGTCGCCGCGGGCGTGTTTGCCCTGGCCGAGAGCTTCTTCGGCGCGCCCCTGGACGAGAAGCTGGCCCACGCCAACGGGAGCGGTGACCTGGTGAGTAATTACCGGATGGATGGGATGTAGACCTCGTTGGGTCCTGACCAGCTGCGCCGTGATGGCACTGGGTTGGCTTGGATCTGCCGCATCCTGATTCCTAGGTGTGCGAAGCTAGGGAGGGGGGGGGGGGGGGGGGGGGGGGGGGGGGGGGGGTGTCTGGTTCGATCAGCGCTGACCTGTGGTGCCTCGCCAGGGTTACACCGGAATGAGAGAAGAGACGTAAGTCGCCCCCCCGTTGCAAAATAGCAGATGGTGAGGTTCTCTGGTCATTGTGCTGAGACGTCTCGTCGAATCACACAGGCTGTCTGGAGCCGGACCCGGAGACGTCAAGGAGTCGTTCTACCTGTCGGATCCCGGGAAGAAGGGCCAGATACTACCCGCGCAGCTCGAGCGCGGCCGGAAGTGCCTCTCGGACTTCTTCTCGGGCTGCGATGGCCTGGCCAAGATGCTGTTGGAAGCGATAGCAATAGGCTTGGGGGTGAGTGGAACAACATCCCAGCCAGCCCCGTCAGAAGCGAGACTCCTCCGCCGAGACTGAAGATGTTGGTGTGACCCAGATGCCAAAGGACTTCCTCTCGAGAGCCCATACCGGCGAGAGCTGCCGCATGCGTCTCATCAACTACCCCCCGGTCTCTCGGCTTTCCACCACAACTCCCGAGGACCACCAGCAGCAGCAGCAGCAGCAGCAGCAGCAGCATCACGACGACGTACGCGCCGGGGCGCACTCGGACTACGGCTCCCTCACGCTCCTCTTCCGCCAGCCCTCCGACCAGGGCGGCCTGCAGGTCCAGCGGCCTGGCGGCGCATGGACCGACGTGCCCTGCCTGCCCGACGCCGTCGTCGTCAACATTGGCGACGCCCTCGAGTTCTGGACGGCGGGCCGTCTGCGGTCGACCGTCCACCGCGTGGCCTTCCCCCGGTCGGCGAGGGAGAACGTCGGCCGGCTGAGCATCCCCGTCTTCGTCCAGCCCGACCGCCACGTGCTGCTGGAACCCCTCAGCGGCCGCGGCGAGCCAGTCACGGACGAGGGCGTCATCGACCCGGACTTCTTGGACGTCTTGAAGCGCAAGGGGTACGAGAGCGCCAGGCCGGTGACCAGCTGGGAGCATCTCGAGAGGCGGATACGGGCGACGTACGGGCAGAGATGAAGGGCGAGCCAGGGTGGGGGGTTCAAGAGCAGGGGTCTTGTTGGACGTTGAATTCATGGATAATGTATCTGTACATGAGCTCTGTTGGAGCAGAAGATGCATAGCAAACAGCAAGCCAGACATTAGCGGCATCGTGGGAGTCTTGCCGAGTCCGCTTCGGCCGAGAAGGAAATTCAACAGCAACATCAAGCGTCGAGTTTGCTAGATACCACACTTCAACCCCTTCCTGGGCGTACAGACGAGGTTGAGCGGCCCAACAGTCAGAGTCCCCGTGTCCTTGTTCTCGGCAAGGAACTTGTCCCCCCGTCTGGCCCTCTGCGAATCTCACGTCGAACCTGCGCACCACCGCGTTGACGACGAAGCGCGTCTCCATCAGGCCCAGCTGCTTCCCGGTGCAGACGTCGTATCCTGCGCCTGTCAGATTCTGTACGCACGTATTAGGAAAGGAGTGAAGACGAACCGGTCGAGAAGGGCACGTATACCGCGGCGTTTCCGACGAGTTCGGGGCGGCCGTCGAGCCACCGCTCGGGGATGAAGTCGTCTGGCTCTGCAAAGAACCGCTCGTCTGCGCATATATCAGCCATCTCGGCCCGGCACCGACGCGCGAGCCCTGGTGGGCCTGCCTCTGTATTGCGTATACGACGGGACAAAGACTCTCGTGTCGCCCGGGAGCCAGACGTCGTCGACTTGCAAGCCTTCAGGCGGCGTCACTCGCTGGACGCCCGAGGGCGCAGGAGGGCGCAGACGGAGCGACTCGTCGATGCAGGCCTGAAGGTACCGCAGCTTCGACAACGAGACGTGTTCGGGTGTTTCGTGCTCGCCAAAGTACTCGTCGATTTCTCCCTGGGGCTTCTTGGACTCTCGCGGGTGTCGGGCCAGTTCCATGAAGTGGCACGACAACACCGCCGCAACCGTATCACCGATCGCGTCAACCAGCCTTCTCTTGTCTTGTCAGGGTCGCACACTCCGGATCTCGTCTTACCTCCCGGCAACCGTGATCAAGATACAGTCTCCGTGCAAGTTGAGCACGTCCTGCCTCGTCGTCCGCCCCCTCTTCTCGTGGTCCTCCAGCAACCCGGCGAAGATGTCGGGAACCCCGGGCCTCTCCCGGATCCGCCGCTGCACCTGCTGCGCGACCCACGACCTGAACCGGCGCAGGTCCGCGGTCCGCCGTATTTCTCGTGCAGCTTTTTGACGTCTTCGTGGAGGTGCAGTCTGTTCCATACTCTACAGGTGACGTAGAGATTCGTAAACCTGGCCAGGAAGGGTCCGGGGAATCGGCGCAGTCGGTGAAAGTAGCCGCGGTAGAGCATCATGCTGGAGTAGATGCCCGCAGTCAACACTCCAAACAAGACTCCGGCCGCTCTGATGGCGCCGATGGGTCGCGCAGGCTCGACGGGTCCCGAGACCTTCGGCGCGACCAGCGGACTAGCCATGGCTGCCGTCACAACCGCGACGAAGGCCAGCGAGAAGACGGTGATGATTCTCTGAGCCTCCAAGTCCCATTCGCCGTGCCTGAAGACAAAGGTGTGAAGGGTCACGCCGATGAGAAATGACAGCCCGAGGGCTTCGTGGCCTAGCAAAATGTCACTCGCCAGCATCTTTAGACTTTCTGATTCCTTCAACGTAGATGGCGAATTCAATGTAGCAATCCATACGTGACATTTTGACGATTTGATACATCTCAGCAGGAGTCATCTGGACTTAAGACAGGTTAGACGCGAGTCATGGTGGCAGGATGCCGCATCCTCCGGTCTCGAGATCCGTATTTCCCTACCAGCATCGTCAAGGATGGAGCAGGTATCGACCGGAAAACCTGGCACAGCGCTGTTTATGAGGGTGAATCGTTCGTCTACAAGAGGTTGCTGCTGCCTATAGTACGTGATAAAGGTCCAAAGGCTCGACGGCGCGTGGCGAAACGGCTCCAGGTCAATGTCCATACCGGGCAGCCCAGTGGGTGGATCGGCTCATGAGGTTACAGGAATGTATCACCTGCTTTCATCGCAGATTTCGCAACGATGCAGGTGGCCGTCAAACAACTCGCGTCATGCGGCCGGACCTCCGCGAGGAAATAACTGCCGGAGCTCCGTTGTCTGTCCGTTGCGGTATCGAGTCATTGTCTCTAACTGTGCATCGTTTCGTTCTACTAATGAATATCAGAAATAAACACCAAGGTGCTACTGGCATCGACTCAAGTGCAATTTCAGCGTTGAACTCGGCAGACCTTGCTCATAGGGGACCCAATACCCACGATCCTCCAACCAGACGAAGATCCCCTTTGAGTACGGTATCAAGCCACACAATTGCCCAGAGTTCGAAGGAGCTTTTTTGAATCATGAAGCGAGATTTTCATACTCCTTTGACACTAATTGACCGTACATCACCTACGTCGAGGTCTCATCGAGCATGTGACGAGGGTTGCCTTAAAAGAGAAGTTAGAATCACGGAGACTATTCCTCAACGTCAAAACGAGTTCTTCCGACGGCGATAAGCTCGACTCACCCTGCTTTTCGATAGCTTAGGCATCAATGAGCGGCTGCGTCAGATCCCTAGAACAGAGTCTCCACCGCGAGCATGTCTCTCAAATTCAGCGCGGACTTGCGAGTACCCCATCAACACGATCCTGCTGCTGGGACACTACGACGTGTATGCGTTGATCTGCCCGGCGCCATCTCGCACACCGACGGAGCAACTGTCACTCCATCGCTCATCGGTGTCAGGACACGCAATGCATCGGCAGTTACTGCTAGGAATCTGGGAAACGTATCCATGAGAGGGCTAGTGATAGTAATTAAGGAGCTTGGACAAGACACCTGCGTGCCACGAGCTTCGAAATAATTTAACTCGGCAAATCTCAGCACACGTCCTATTGGGTTCAAAGGGGGGAGAGGGATTTTGACCGCACGATGGCTGACAACCCAAGGCCAGAGTAGCAACAATTGATCTGGTGAGGAGCGTTACAAGATGTTTGAGGCTCAAGGGAAAAGGTGGTTGTCTGGACGGACTTATGGGGCATATCTACAGGTAAAGACAAGCTTGCAGAGAGTTTGCTTTCGGCTTTGTGCTATTTGAACATCAGCTAGTCGGCGGTGGTGATCGAGGCTTAACGGCCTCCTGTTGTGAGCTGGATTGACCGTAGGGCTAGTCCGAGGAACCCGGACGTTGCTATGGCGAACCCTTGAACCGGCAGAGGGACACAAGTCGTGGCAAATCTGTCAGTTCAAGTATCCAAATTGCCGATGTTTCCTGGGAATTTTCGCGAGGCCAAGTGATCCGAATAGGTTCATTCGCATGATTTGATAGAACGGCCATGGGATGCCACATCATAGCAAGAGGGTTAAAGATTTCAGTTGTATAGTGTCTGATAGACACAGCAACTGTTCTGGTCTTGGTGGTGGTGGACTTACTCGGCAGGAAACATTTATCCACACGAAGATATAAACTATGTGTAAGGGCACTGTGTTACATATCGACGTCTTGGCCAATCAATCCAGGCCAGCAGACAGGCCTACAAGCTCGATCCATTCTGTATTCAGCCATCGTCACGCTATACATCATGAGCAGGACCATTGGTGACGGAACCTGCAAAGCTGCCTCCTTCTAATCAGGAACGATCTCACTGCCCAGCACCCCGATAGCATCATGTTTGAAGGTCGCTGTCTTTGGGTGATCAAAGTGTAGCCAGAGAGTATTCTTACTCCACGTATGGCACGCGGAACCCATCTTTTAACGCCATTTATGTGTTTGTAAATCTTTCAGCGCGAGTCATCCTTCTGTACAGTCATTAAATATATTGGTCTAGCCAGCAGAACAGGTAAGGTTCTAGCCCTTGGCCAGCCATACCATCAAGCCATGGCGAGACCATCGCCAGGACTGCTTCAAGCTACTTTGAGAAACCGTCGCGAATCTCGACAAACTTCAGGTACCGATCCTTTGCCCAGCGGCGAGTGCGCTTGCCGTACATGATCACGGGCAGACTCGTGGCCATGATGACGAAGCTCAGGACGCCGAGGACAATGAAGCACTTCTCCATGCCCGCGTCGAGCCAGTAGCTCGCGACAAAGGTGAAGACCATGGCAATCGTGTTGTTGATGACGGCAACGCCCACCATGCCCTCGAGGACCATCTCGCTGTGATGCGCGTCAGCAGTCAGCACTCCAACACAACGATGACTGGAAAAACTCACGGGAACGAATCCGCAAGATAGGCCAGGCTCAGGTCCCCGGCGCAACCGTAGCCGAAACCGATGAAGCCGAGCCCGACGTACGGAACGGGCCAGTCCCAGCCGCGGGCCGAACCGATGCCAAAGAGCCACATGCCCGCCGGGAAGACGACGGCGCAGAGCGCCATGAGATAGAGCCGGTACTCGGCCTCCATGACCCCCCCGTTGCGCTTGATCATCCACTGCACGAACCTGTCGCTGCCGTAGCCGCCGTACGCGCAGCCGACGAGGCTGCCAATCAGCGTCGGCAGGTTCATGTTGCCCACCTGCGCGGGCGTGTAGTTCCACGGCTCGCCGTACCACCAGTCCTCCTGGACGGTGAGGTAGAAGGTCAGGCAGATGTTCTGCAGGCCCCACTGCCAGCCGGCGTACCACACGGCCGGGAACGTGAAGACGCGCAGGGTGTGCCACAGGCGGTTGAGGTACTGCCTCGCGCCGGTGCCCTGGAGGTTGGGCGCGGGCGTGACGATGCGGACGCGGTCCCAGTACGTCTTGGGCCGGGAGTAGGACGCGGACGCGGACGCGCGCTCGCGCTCGCGCTTTCGGGACGGGGAGGTCGGGTGGCGCTCGAGGTCGGACTCGTGGCTCTTGTGCTCCCGGACGAGATGGCCGGTTTTGGGCGCCTCGTCGACGTCGTTCTTGTCCGATGGGCGGGTGCCGTTGTCGACGGGGTATCGCTCGCCGGTTCCGGTGAAGTACCGGTCGCGGTTGAACTCGGTCTCTTCGAGGCCGAAGAAGATGACGACGAGACTGACGCCGCAGATGATGGCGCCGACGTAGCCGATCCATCGCCAGCCGAGGTGACTGGAGACGTTGGCGCCAATGAGCGGCCTGGATGATGGTCAGTAGGCGATTCCATTTCATCCACGTCGAGAACGTTGTGAATAATCTCACCCCAGATAGGTCCCGATAGCGGTGGCAAACGTGTAGATACCAAGCACGCTGCCGGTCTGATGCTCGAACCAGATGTCGAGCAGCGAAAGCTGGACGGTCGCCTCGCCAACCGACTCGGCGGCGCCGACGAACAGCTGCGACCACACGACGCCAGACACGTCGGTGATGCGGGCGTACCACAGCAGACCGCCAATGTTGACGACCATGGAGATGAGGTAGCCCAGGCGTCGGCCGTACAGGTGGACGAGCGGCGAGCTCAGCAGCGTCCAGTACCCAATCGACACGAACAGCACGCCCGCGCCGGTGTTGAAGACGTCGTAGCTGATGCCGTACTCCTCGTTGACGCCGTCGGCGCCGGAACCCGCATTGTTCGACGTCGCGGCCGTCAGCCCGACAATGTACAGCACCAGAACCGAGTGCCAGACTTTGCGCGCGAGCGACCACCGCAGGGGGTCGTTGGGGGACTCGGTGGGCTGCGGGACGAGGACGATGTCGCCGTGTTTCAGCAGCGAGGCGTCGGTCGCAAAGGTGCTGCCGTTCTCGTCGTAGAGGCGTCGCGTGCCTGGGATGACCTCCTCGACCTCGTGGGGAGCGGCCATCGGGAGAGATGGGGCAGACGGAGAGGTTCGCGACCGAGGACTGCTATTACTACTATACTACCGGAGTTGTCGCGTGAGCGCTGGCGTGACAGAGACGAGGCGGTTCGTTTATCGGGGCCAGGGATATATCGTCGAATGAATTCGGTGGGAAGAGCTTCTTCTCGTGAAGCCGACGCCTCCAGCGTCGCTTTTGTCAGCTAGGAAGCATGCCGTGTCCTTGGGTGAAGCAGGAGGGAAAGAGGAGGGAAGCAGACTGGACAGGAGGCGAAAAGACGAAGGGGATTTTATCATCTTTTGCTGCTTTTTTCCTTATCTTTTGACGAGGTCGTACCGACACTCGGGACCCAATTATCGCACACGTTTACGGCCCGATGCTGGAGGGCCGGACGTCATTTCTCACTTGCTGGTCCAGGGGGGCGGCCTCGAATCCGTTTAGCGTCAGGCTTCTTGTGTCTTGTGTGTGGGTATGCGCCTTTATCGTTTATTGCCGTCGGGCATGACCCGATGAAGATTTTTCACTATCAGATCGGATGGATGAGATGACATAATCCCGAGTGTCGTGAGATGGACGATGAGATGGACGTCTCACACGCGAAGACGTCCTCATATGAAGACGTCCTCATATGAAGATGTACGACATGGGTACGGATGTCTACAGACCAGTAATACTCTGTAGGGATAGGGTCTTGGTGCCTTCACGAAAGCTTACTCCGAAGTTTAATCGTATATCAATGAGGTCACAGTTCGTCCCACGGCTGGAATTCACACGCCGATCAAGGTCTCCTCGAAGTGGATTCCCGGGGTAAACGGTGCTGGGCTCAGCTGGCGAGGAGACTAAATTCACCAACGCGAGCTGGTCTGTTTACGTCTGTCCGGCAGGTTGGAATACTGGTGGAAGAATGTCGCAACTGGCCTCATCTTGGTACCAGGGGGCCATACTATTTTATTGCAGGGACTTCTATTGAGTACAAGTAGTAATCAAGGTTTAGCACACTCTGGTCGATGTTGACGGAAGATCCGGTTCTTTGTATGAATATGTACATCAAACCAACTGAATATTGAAAGACTCCCAGCGGTTTTGAGGCATTGAAATTGGGGAGCAAAATGCAAATAGCTAGGTTCAAGACGTAGGGCAGCAAAAGAAAGGTCCATCCAGGATTCGAACCTGGGCTTACGGAAGGCACTGATGGTTGCATCAGAATCCGACGTCCTGACCAACTAGACTAATAGACCGATGATGTTGATTGGGGATTGAGTGTCGGGCAATATCCGCGTCTCATGATGTGCTGCGAAATGTGGGTTGCAGCCCTATGGTGGATCCCTCCACGGACTGGGGGAGTATTCTCAGAGGTCCTTCGCCAGTTAAACCATCAACGGAGTGATGCTATGACAAGATGGGGTCGCAACGCTCCAAATCTTGGTGTTTCTTGTATCAGTCCCTGCTTCGAGGTTTCGGTAGCTCCATGTTCCGACTCGTCTCTGTGGCCTTGGCTTATTGGTTCAACACGGCGAACATGGCATCCTCATCAGCGTAATCCTGGACATGCCTTACGGATGCGAAGGCTTTTGACCATTTCTGACCTTGCAAAGCCGCCTTACTCGGGGCTGGACCGCCGCACTCGAGATTTCAACCGTTGACGGTCATCCGGTGCACTAAATAGCCTCCTGGAAATAAGTAACGTGAGGCAGAGCCGTGTTCCCGGTCAGCACCTGCGAGTTATGGGCTTCTTCCAGGGAAAAAACAAGCATCTACAACCCCGGCCCTAGTTGACTTGTCGGCATTGTCTTCGTACATCACAGCTTGGGGGGATCTGCCGAGAAGACTCGTGGCCCTGTTACCTCGCTCGCAGGACCTTCAGGAGGCGGGTGCTGCGGTCGCGCCAGAACCATGTAGCTGTGTCTCGTTGGCCGTATTTACTTCAACTGTTTCAAGATTCTGCTTGATTCCGAATCTCTGGAAATCACGACGAGATGGAATTTGGTCCAACGAGATGGCGTTGGCTGGCGAGCTCACGGGCAAAGTCCTTAGCCGCGGTAAGAGGGTAGGAATCGATGGCAAAATCCAGTCACATACGAAGCAAGAGTCACTTGAAGATGAAGAATTCAGGGTCAACGCGTGTTCTCTTCGTCATCCTCCGCCGCGTATTCAACCCCAACACACCCCAGACAACGACGGACACCGACGTCTCGTCCCCCAACGGTCTCGTGCTCGCTTGTACATGAGACGGCCGCCCTCACATCATCTCATTGATCAAATCGTTGAGATAGTCAACGGCGGCGGCACTTGTGACGATGCCGCCCGCGGCTCTAATGCCGCCGTTGACGATGCCCAAGCCGTAACCGCCGGCGCCGGCGCTTTGCAGCATGGCGAAGATCGAGCCGGCGGCCACGTCGCCGATCAGACCATGGACGAAAGCGGCAACGGACTCTGTCATCGCGAAGGGTTAGCAAAAGATCGAAGAAGGCTTGGACCGATGGGATTGAGACTTACGCGCGACAACACCGCCGGGACCGAAGGCCAAGATCTGAAGAACCGGACCGCTGACGGCGCCCGGGACGACATTAAGGACGAGACCGAAGCCCATGACAGAAAAGGCGATGGCCTTTTTGGGATTCTTCCGCTTCCAGTCCAAGATGCGATCGTACTCGGCCCCAACCCATTCGACAAAATCAGCGAGACTCTTGAGGGCGCTCTCTCCCATGGCGCGGAGGTCGTCCGAGAACCCTGCCCAGACGGCAGAAACATGCGATTGCAGCATGTCCACAGGCGTGGCAGCGAGGTCGTCGGCAGAGATGGGCGAGACGTCTGCGATCTGGTCGTCGTCGATGACCCCAATGGTAACGTCGGGACCGAAGGCGTCGACGGTCTGATCAACCAGCTTCCGCACGCTGTCGGCGGCCTCGCCGGCCGTGGTGGCAGCCTCGGAGAGATGGAGCTTGACAGAGTCCGTGGCGGTAGCGACTCTGGCCCGCAGGTCGGGGTTCTCGGCGGCCTTCTTCACGGTCTTGCTGGCGTCCTGGGCGGCCTGGTAGACCCATTGCTGGGCTTGGTTGAAGTTGAACAGGCCGGGGAGGGCATCACGACGCTCTCCGAGGCGCTCGTAGTTGCCGATGTTGCCAGCATAGCCGAAGACGCCGTCGAAAGCGAGCGCCAGTACGACGAAGAGGAGAATCGCGGTGATCTTCATGGCTGATTGGTATTTCTGAGGCGGAGGGGAGCTTTGATATTTCGTTACTTCTCGATGGCTTCGTAGTTGCGTCGGGGTGGTTTGTTTCCAACGGAGCGTTTGAACGACACAGAGTTGGGCGCGTTGGAAGGTCTCAATGTGACCAAACAAATCTGGTTGGTCGATCTGCCGTCGAGTTCCATTTTGCTGCAGTTTTTATTTTGTGACTTTTGTGTCGATGTGTGCAGTGTTAGCCCTCGTTTGATATTTCTTTGATCTCTTCACTCGACGTCCCATGTGTCATCCAAGTAGCTCAGGCAGCAATCATGGAATTAACAGACAAAAGCCACTCTGACCTAGCAATCATCAAGAAAAAGACAGAAAGTCGTCCCACTACCGCCGATACTGTATATTGGCATCTCCACCGCGGTTCCCGTGGACTTCAGCGTCCTAGGGGGCTTTTGGCCCATCACAGCTCGACTTTCGTAAAATGAAGCCTAACTAGGATAGATCCTGCTGTCCCATTGACTTCTGAACTCGGGTTCCCTGGCGTATACCTGAGATGAAATGCATATACAACATAGCCATGAAATGACATTGTGGGAGGCTGTAGCGCTCTCGCCTGATAGTTTTGCAAAATATCATGGGGGATACTAGTCTTTTTTCTAATTTACTCCCTTGCTGACCTAGGTAACATGATCCAGAAACATCAGAGTTTACGCATATGAGTTGCAGACTGAGAATAATCCAGATGGTTAAAAACCCAAAAACAAACCAAAGCTCTCAAGCATTACGAGTTTTCGTTTTCGAGTGCGACAATAGAAATTGTGTTATTCCTTGAATCACTTAAAACTGTTGGCTGCGAAAACTTCATATTATTACATTAGGCAGAATAGTAATAAACCATCAACCACCTGGTTTCTTTTGCTGAATTCGCCCACAGAGACACGCAAAGCCTACAGCACGTCACCGGGCTTTTTCTATTACAGGGATCCTTTACTGGGTGTTCCGTAAGACCACATGCTATGCAGGGGGCTGGACACATGAAGCTTTGTAATAATTCATCGAAATACTCTGGCTAGAAAGCCGGAGAACTGCCAGACAGCACTTTGACGGACCAGCAACAATGCAGAAACTGTTGACGCCAAACAGACGTGTTGCCTTGGGTTTCCCTTGGGCCGGGTCTCTGCAATTGGTGGTTGCTGCCTCTCAAAGCATCGTCCATGCTCCCCCTCCTTCCTCCCCTGCCGTCTTCTCGAACCGGCTCCTTCCTTAGAAGGACCTACCACACACTCCGTAGGCAGTACATCCTTCCCTCCAAAAGACCTGAAGATGGTATGTAAAGGAAAATGTTGGCAAAACATTCAACACAGTACGAGTCGTCCCGATGATGTAAAACAGGGGATGTTAACTGGCCCCTCACAATGGGTAGAGGGTTAAAAATGGCCGACTGAGGGACACGTTTACTTGACTCTATGAAAGGTTGCCGGGGGTTCGTCTTTTGCTCCTTTGGGGGTCATTTTGGCACGACAAGAATCGCGTTTCTCGTCACATTACTTCTGTGTTATTGGTCCCGGAATGCATCGTTCGGCCGCTGGGGCAAAACAAGTACAAGTGTTCGCATCGGAGGATAATCGAACACCGCCCTTGACGATTTTCCGTTTTCTCGGTCAAACCAACTAGACCAACAATTGTCGCACGGTGGAAGCATCTATGCGTTGACGTTGCGGAAGGTCGAGGCAACAGTTGGTCCTGCTCAGTGAGAGTCCTCTGGAATTAGGGACGATCCTCGGGGAAGGCTTGCTCAGGTAGGGATTTCGTAGACAAGCACGCCTTCCACTCTCTCCCTTTGCCCCGATATGGGGACGCCACGGTGTAAAACAATACAACAACAACAACAACAAATTCGCCATCTCCTTTTGTTATTGTTCCAAATCTGGGCCGCAGAGAACTCATAAAATGGAAATACGAATCAACAACGACGAACTACGTCTGGGGGGATGTAAACAGAGCAAGGGAAACCGTCCCATTGAAAACGCATGATCTGGAGCTGTGGGATTGTGGGCCAGATCAAAAGAACTCAGATATGAAATCCTAGAAGTCTTACGATTTCCCCCCGAGGGGAAACGGCTCCGTGATTGTCTTCTCATCACTGTTCCCACGTGCTTTTCACCACTGCTCCCGTAGGCCTACCACGGAGCAGACGTGTAGCGACGGAGCTTGCTTCAAAGGAGTGTGGGCAGGGACTTCCCAACCCATCTCCATGTAGCAAGAACGTAGCTTCCTCGACGTAACCCTCACTTCGACATGGGCAAGAAGAGGCCCACCCCTCCTTCCCTCGAGCAAGGTCAGCAGCATCACCTGCTCACCTGCCTCCCGTCCTGAGATCCCTCTATATTGTAAGAATGTGTCGAAAGATTCCAACACAGTCCCAATGATGATACCAAATTGTGCCTTTCATCCCTGAGCATGGAGCTTCGCTTCAATGTGCTAAGACCATATTAGAAAACTGAGGGACCAGGACTTCCTCAAGTGAGGGGTTCTTCTTTTTATACCTTTCGAAGCCTTCTTTTTCCTTGCAAGCTTTTCCACCTTGCGTGCTACAAAGGTGCATAGGGTACCAAAAGTTTCGCCGCATTTACCTCTATAGTTATCTGAGTTTTGTACGGTCGCCCCACACGTATGTCTGGGAGCAAAACATGTTTACTATATCCACACATGGAGGATCGAACCTTGACTTTCACAATAGCTACATATCAGAGCTTGAGAACCACTCCACCACTGAGCCTCACACGGTAGCAAACACAGTGAAGGGAGGCGGCAGGAGCGGTACGGCAGGAGGTGTCCTGGGGGAAAGAGGTGCAGTCGGTCCTGCTGGTTTGACGTTGTGAGGTTTTGCGGGAGGCAAGAGCAGCCGCATCAAGCGATCAAGGGAGCGCAGGGCAGGCTCGTCTCACTGAACTTGAATCTATTTCGAGGTGCGTAAAAAAGATCAGACAACGTCAGTAGTGGGTTTGGAAGCCCAAAGCGGTCATCATGGTACACCGTGGGTGCAGGTATGCTAGCAATAAAGGAGACAGCAAGGTCGGAAGGACCTCTGCAACATCGCGTTCGAGCTCAGGCTGTGGCATGTAGGCTGATGCCGACCATTCATCTATTGTATGAACCCCACCCCACACCATTAGTGGGTAACCGAAGAGCGACGACAACAGGCGATGCTATTTCTCGGATGCTGCTACCAAACTGCTACTCGCCCACACACCCACCCACCCTGCCGTCCATCCATCTATGGCGAAGGCACTGCACTATGCGAAACTTGGTGGGACCGTCACACCACCGCGGGAGAATCGGCCGCACTTGGGGGACATACTTGTACAAGTATTGGCAGCGAAATGGAACCGTTTCGGTACGCGAGGCGTATTGGGTGGTCAGCTGACAGAGTGCTGCAGCATAAGATTCTAAGACCAATAACTCGCTTCCTGTTGAGTCAGCAGCAAGCCACGATTCTTTTCATACAATCAACAGCTGAAGAGAAGCACCCTCTATCTACAGTCTAGGCAGCCTACAAGGTGAACTTGGTCGCAAAGGACACATGGAAGTAATTTTTCTATTTGTCCACGCTATCTGTTCGCCTCCACCATCAGGCCTATATCAACTGCGCCACCACCAACTCTACCTTACTGACGGTTCCTACTCAAATAACCTTGTGCTCCTTTTCGAACCTAGTGTGGCATGCTTTTATTCTGCAAATTTCGCAGCAACTGCAACATTCATCCCAAGCTAACCCTCAATATCAAAGGGTATCTTTGAATCAAGGGGAATCATACGGCATTCAAACGTGCCGTCACAGGCGAATGGTGATTATATGAGAAACGTCAGACTGTCAACACAAGCGGCGAAATCCGAAAGTCCAATCATGGAACCAGATAACGGGTCTCACCCCAACAACTCCACAGCGATAGGGGCGGCAGCAAAGTTGAAGCCAGAGATCCGCCTGGCACGATCGATATCGGAGTTTGGAGAGATTCTGAGCCGCGACAAGAACAAGCACGTACACTTCAAGAACCTCCAGTCACAAGGCCCCCCTCGGGCAATCGGCATCATTAGGATAACCGAGCAAGTCAACCGAGAAGGTGCTCGTCGTCACAGATCTTGGAGGCCGTACGGTACTCGCCTGGTTCCGATACTGCAAAGACTCCACCAGTTCGCTCCTGTGGGACATGTTCTCATCGGAGGCGCTCAAAATAGGATTGCCTCGGGGGTCTGGGCCGTCATTCGGATATCTCTCGAGGCGAGAAAATTCGAGCTTCTAACGCACCTTGAAGCACTGATGGAGCAACGCCAGCGTCTCCTTCTTTGCTCCTCTCGGCCCTCAAGGAATGTTCCCTCTGGGTAGCGCTTCAAGTCGAAGCCATTTGTCCCAGGTATACGCAGCAGCTGTGTTCCGAAGCGGGAATCTGCGGTATCCTGGAGAACCTCCCACAAAATCTGCCCGAAGCCTTTGACCGGGTCATGTCGAGAGTTTCCTCGCTGGACCGTCCGTATTCGAGCCGTCCTCTAAAGCCGGTAGCTGCCGCAGAGCCGGTGATGTCTCTTGACGAGATACGGGTAGCAGCAAACGTCGAGCCCGGCGATCTGGCTTGGAATTCGTCAGAATTGCTGACGAGTTGGCCATCATGGATGAGCTTTGATCGGACGGGCCAAATGTTGACGCGAAAAACATAGACGAAGAGGCATCCTTGCACATCGCAGCCAAGACTGGCAACAGAGCGATCTTGTCACAACTTGTTAGGGTCGGCGCAGACCCAAATATACGGGACACAAACGGAGCGACGCCTCTTCATCAAGCTCGGCACAGTGTGGCTGATGAACTTTCGAGTGCGGGCTCACGTCCGAATGGTGCAACCATGACAGGAGTAACACCGCTTATGACTGCTGTTCTCCGGAAGAACACAAGGAGGGTCACAGTACTTCTCCGTGCTGGAGCTGACGTAAATTTTCGCTTCCAACTTTCGGATGCCAGATAGCAGTCTGTCACGGACTTCCACCTTGACAGAAAAACCGTGGATGAAGGTCTAGTACATGGCCGGGTGGACTCTTCCGATCAGAAATCATGAGGGCAGGGTGTGACGGCGCAACCGCCACCCACATTGCCATCAAAAAGCAACCTCAAATAGCAAACGAAGCATATGAGACAAGAACAATTGAAAACAACTGAGAGCCACTCAAAAAGATTGGGATAGGACTCGGAGAGCGCAGAGTCTGCGCGTCGTGGCGCGCTGGGCTACCTGCAGCGGCATTGCAATCAAGTTGCTCAACTATGGAGTCGACGAGAGCACACGCCAGAGTATACGGGCTGACGTGCAATGACACATTCGATATGAGACCCAAAAGGATCCCCTCATGTCTGGGGGCCCTTTATCTTTCTGTTCCACTTGGCTTCGTCATTGACAACCAATACAGGCCAAATTGGAAGCAATCATAGACACGCAAGGCTCTGTGACTGACGTAGCGGAAAGGACTGACAGAGAGCCTCGTGTGGAGTACATGAGCTTGAGTTTTGTGAACTGAAAGCAAAGAAAGTCGTCAGTGCTGAGATTCATCATTCGGTCAACTTATTTAACAACCCTCGATTCACGTCCGTCCTTGGGCGTGTCTGTATATGCTGCACAGAAGTAAGTATCGCTTTGGCTTCGAAGGGATGTCACCATGCAGCCCTGCGGATAGATTCAACCTTTTGACCTAACCACATAAGGGACGTGAACAGTAAACCTCGAGATGCTCTGCGCAATGGCTGAATACGATCATGTTTGAAGCCTACGGCGATCACCCGCACATGTGGGGATCACATCTCGAGCTCCAGCAAATTGAAATAGTCCCCTAGACGGTAGGAAACATGGAAACGATGGAACGGATACGCGCTGATGCATTTCCACGAAAGCCGTAGAGTGGTGAAGCTGTCGGTGACGGCGAGTCTTGACCTGTTGGGCTACCTTGGCTGACTTCGGTTTCGGAAACACATCATATATGACAGACTCACAGAGAAAACCAAGAGTCAGATCATATTGCAAGCGTTACAGAAAGAGGGGCGTCACCCTTCATTATGAACCCGTCAAACTCTCGCTAGAGTGTTTCCGGAAACCAGTGCTACGGGACATGGAAAAGTGAGGCTGAGCGGGAGCCATCAGCCAAACTTTACGATCAGCAGCATGTCTGCATTAAGTGCCCGGGAGGGAGGTAGCCGTGATGAATTGGAGTTACAGTCGGTTGCCAAGCTTTGCGCCCGTGTGGTGCCGCGTTCCGAACCCAGCGCGTGTGCGAGTCGGTGATCTACTATACGGTCGTTCCATGTAGAGCCGGGTAATGTCAAGACAGATTGACAACCGCCAAGCAGGGGTCGCCGATCTTGTCACCTTATCAGTCAAGCATAGTCCAGAGCGTGGCTCTTGAGTTCGTCAGCAGATGCAGTATCCCCTTGGACTTTGGGTCTTTGCAGAGAGTCTGGAGAGTCGGCCCAGATTGCCTCACCGCAAGCCGCTGGGCCTTTTAATCAATTTCCTCTGGGCGATTTTCATGACGGTTACATGGATCATCTGCTGTTGATCGTTCATCCCAGCTTGCCTAGACCCTAAAAAAAGAGCAGCCGTGATGGCCAAGCAACATATCCCTCCACCTCCCGTCGAATCAGCATTGATCTGCCCAATCTCAACGCCAGCATGACCTGACACGAGATCGTCGTACCCGGTATGATCCAGACGGCTGGAGGCCGGGGCGGAGAACGGACAGCGTGGGACGTGGACTCGGCGCCCGGAAGATCCACCCTGGATGCCGGGGAAGCCGTCGGCCAAACATTGTGATCCCTGCTGTCGTCGTCCCATATTGAGTAGATCTTCTTGGTGGTTACTCTAACAAGATTTCAATTCTCGTCCGCTCAGGGTCCCTCCCCGCTCCCCGCCGCCGAGTCAAGCCTCGAGTTCATCCAAATTCATTCAATCATTTTAATAAACTTTGGGCTGTCATGATGAAAGGAGTAACTTAGGGCAGAAGTGGGGGGGGGATCCAGCACCGAAAGCATCGTGACCCAAGGCAGCTCTTTGCCGCAGCCGCAAAGTCCCGTCCAGCAGATTCGCTGCGTCAGGGGAGTCGCCGAAATTGCAATCCAACTCGGGACTATGCGAACAAGCTTTCTCGCTGTCGCTGGTCCATGGCGATGCGACGTGTCTGGTGAGTACTTAGGCAAAGGCACTGGCAACCCGCTCCCATTCTGCTCGATGCGCGGTTCCAGCCACTCACCTTACATTCGCTCACTTTCCTTCAACCACTTTCGTTCAAGTCACTCTTTTGCGAGCTATTTTCATAATGCGGTCAGTTAGTCTTATCGGTAACGTTGCGATTTTCTTGGCATCCGCCAGGTCAGTAATAGGTGCTCCGGTGGCCCAGACCGACCCGGTGACGACGACGCCGCCGCCGCCTCCCGCGAAGGAACCTGCTCAGAGAGTCGAGTGGAGGAACCTCACGACCGAGGTCCAAGCCAGCTACATCACCTCCGTCAAGTGCTTGCAAACGCTCCCGTCCAAGGTGGGACTCCAGACCTCGCGCTACCATGACTTCCCCGCCCTCCACGCGACTCTTCAACAAGAGAGTAAGTCATCTATTCATCATCTTGACCGCTTCCTTCATGTCTGACCTCGGACAACAGTTCACTTCGTCGCCCAGTTCCTCCCATGGCACCGCTACTTCGTCCACGTCTACGAGAAGACGCTGAGGGACGAGTGCAACTACACGGGCGCCTTTCCCTACTGGGACTGGACCCTCGACCACCTGGACATCACCAAGAGCCCCGTCTTCTCGGCGGACAACGCCACCGGGTTCGGCGGCAACGGCAACCAGACGGAGCCCAACAGCAACGCCGAGCTCACGCAGTGCGTCACCGACGGCGCCTTTGCCGGCGTCGAGCTGCAGTACTATGCCCTCACGGCGCGGCCTCACTGCCTCAACCGCAGGTTCAACGACGGCCCCAGCGGCGACATGGGCAAGTACATCCAGGAGCTCTACACCCCCGACATCATCTCGGGCATCATCCAGAACGCCACCGACTTTTCGCAGTTCTCCACGTCGCTGGAGAACGCGCCCCACGGAGCTATTCACACCGCCATGGGCGGAGACTTCAAAGTCCCGTCGGCTCCCAACGGTACGCTCCCTTCCCCCCTCTCATACTTGGAGACACTCAAAAAAAAAACCCTTGGCAATGAGCTGACAGCTTGGCAGACGCTCTCTTCTTCCTCCATCACGCGCAGGTCGACAGGATCTGGTGGATGTGGCAGCAGGCCGACCCCGACCGCCTCAAGGAGTACTCTGGACTGCAAAAGTTCCAGAACGGGACGGACAACGACGACCCGGCGAGCTTGTCGGACCCCCTGCGCATGCTCGGCCTCGCGGAGGACGTCTCCGTCGAGAGCGTCATGTCCACGGCCGGTGGTCTCCTGTCCTATACATACGTCTAACGCATTATTATATACCAAGCACCTTTCAACCCGTAATAGACTAATGATAATGACCCACGAGCTTGCTGTTTCCTACCAGTGTACGGATAGATGTGCTCTTTCTGGGCTTGGTCTGTTTGTGACGTGTGATTGAGGCCCTGGGAATAGTCGATGAAGACGTGGATTGAGGTTGTACCCACTCCTTTTCGCACTGCGTGTCGAGCCGGCAACATAAAGTCAGCCTGTCGTGTTTAGCAGTGAGGCCAAGATCTTACCTTTTCTATATTGTAATAGTCCAAAATTGCAAGCACCAAGGCTGTACGCGCAGTGTCAGCTACTTCGACCACTGCTTTACTTGGGACTCTTCCAACTACAGTAGCCATCAGTTGGTCCTTGAGAGTCACTCTCCAGCTTGGCGACTTGCAATCACAAGGACACTTACTAATGAGCGGTAGGGCGGCAAAGCTTTGTTAGATCACCATGGCTTGAAGACACTACAGCTAGGCGCAAGACAAGGGCTGGGTAGTGTTCAAGCCACACTATCTTGCACGTGTACACGCATTAATTAGCCCCCTGCGTGGGTTGGGTGGCAAATGCTTGAAGCCAACACCTGGGAGCTCGGCAAATGTAACTGAGGTAGGCTTAAATGAGTTGGAGTTGATACACGAGTAAATAGACAATACTCGGGCTTACATCTTCAGGACTTGTGCTTATTACATGCTTGATATATACACTACGGATACCGGCAAGGAAACTCGACGTTCCTAAACCCAAGACAAGAGCTTGTTCCGCGCTTGAAGTTTCTTTGGCGGTGGCAGCCAGCGGTTGGTCAGTTTCCCGTGTTCAAAGCACTCACAGGGTTGGCGGACGGACCGCCTTGGTTTCAGCAATCCACACTCCGGGTTGGCCAGAATGGACCATGCTTACGATACTCAACGAAGCTATTTGTTTCTGTGGACAGTCTACGTTGGCACATGCCGCCGTTGCTGTGTGAGGCTTTACCTGGCTTGCCTGGCAACCTGGCTGAGATCCCTGGCCTGTCTCGTCCGACAGCATCCCTGGTCTTGGACCTGACGGAGTCGATTCCGGAGCTGACCCTGGCGCTATTCCCGCTCGCCAATCAGCTGTGCGAAATGTCAAGTAAGTAGTGCGTGAGAATGATGTCAGTCTCCCCTGTATCCGCATACCGCTCCATCTGGCGTTTCCAGGGTCCTCTTCCATGTCCTCTGTGCGCAGACTCTTGTCCAACGGGGCGGGGGTTAAGACGACGTGAAGAGTACGCTTGTCTCGATTCTCTCCCACACGCAGTCGACGTGGTGCCGGTGATGGTACTGGTGGAACAGATACTCGCCAAGCAGATTTTCAGGGTCTTCTGTCGGTCCCTTTACATAGTACACTCCACCCTGCAGTCGGTCGTCTCTTTGAAATGCCTCGATCCCACACTCTTCTTTCGATCCTCACAGCTATCCTTATTCCACTTAATCGCTCCCCCAAACATCGATTTCTGAAATACCGCTTATTGTCCGCCACTTTCCCATCCCTCGAAATTCACGAAACGTAGTGGTCGGACGGGCCGGACAACCTGCCACACAAGATACCATGGTAGCAGGCCCAGCATCTGCGTTCGACGACTCCCGATCGCCGGGGCTGAACTTGGCATCCCGAGCCGATGCCCACCATATCGTCTCTGCCCTGGCCCGGAGCAACGATGCGCGGAGTGATGAATGCGACTTCTCTCGCCAGTCGCCGCGGCATCTGCTGACGCGTATAGACGCCATCCAGAGAGTGCGTTGTTCAATCTCTGAGCATGTTCCGTCAGCCAAGCGACATCACTACACACCCAGAGAGCCAGGACTGACGTGGGCTGCTGAACACAGGTCAAACAGGCGGTGGAGCAACTCGACCGATTATCCCAGACCCAAACCTCGTCCGCCGTCGACGGCTCCGGGTATCCCGTAGGCCGACCCTCCGCGCACAGCTCCGAGACGCTGGTCGCGATGCGAAGACTGTGCGAGGGCATCGTCTGCGACGTGTACAGCATATCCCACCCGGCAAGTCTCGCGCCGCTCGAGGCCGCGGGCGACCATCTCGCACGACGGCCGGGCCGCTGCGCAACGCCTTCTGAGAAGCTGAAGCGGCCCCCGAAGAGGAGGTTTGTAAGATGCGGCCAACCACCGAATATCACGAGAAAAGGGAGACTACTACCTATAAGTAGTATACTTAAAACTAATAATCTCTATATCTTAGAAGTATATATATATATATCTAGTAGGTTAGGCTATATATTATAGCTATAATAGATCTTTATATAAAAATAGCTTAATAAGGATTATACTATATTTAATTATATAATAATCTCTAGTTAAATAAAAAATAATATCCTTATTATAATTATAATATATAATCTAAATATATAACTATTTACTAGTTCTAATTTATATCTTATATCTATATATTTTATTATTAGATATTTCTAATACTTTTCAGCTTATTATCTATATAATTTTAAATATTTTTTATATTCTCTATATCTTCTAATAGTTAATTATTATCCTATTATCTAATTATATATTTCTTAGTAGTAATAATACTAAGTTTAATAATAATAATTTCTTTAAAGAAAATATTATTAATATCTATTTTTTTAAGCTTATTAATAATATTATTAATCTTAATAACTTTAATAATAACTTTTTTAAAACTAGTTTTATTTTACTTATAAATCACTTTATAACTAACTATTATATTAATATAGGAATATATAAAACCTATTTTAATAAAAAAAAAAGAAATATATAGTATAATAATTTCTATATTATCCTTCTATTTTTCTTCTTTATATTTATTAATATTATAAATAGTTCTAATCTAAATTTTATTAGTATAGAATATAATATAATATTAATTTTTATATATCTTATAGGTTTTCTTAATATTATATTTCTAATCTTTATAGTATAATCTACTATATTTTATATAAAATAGGTTCTATCCTATTTTATTTATATAAAAATAAATATATATCTATTATTTTTTATACTAATTATAGTAACTAATTATTATGTTATACCTATTAGTACTAGTAATCTTTCTCTTCTTCTTTTTAAATATTTAATTTAAAGAGTTTAGAAAAATAATAATAGTATTATAAATATATATAGTAGTAACTATTATATATTAAGAATTAGAAATAAAACTAAACTTCTTAATTTAAATTATATTAAAAATAACTAGATCTATTTCTATATTTATACTATTATCTAAAACTTTAAAAATAATATTTTTATATATATAGTTATTAGTAGCTTTAATTATCTATTCCTAAATATAATTATTATATTATCTTAAGTATAAAGTAATAATTATAGTTATACTAATTTTATTTATATTAAGAGTTAAGGGAAAGTTAATAGAAAAGGTTTTAAAGATTAGGTTGAAAGTATAATTATAATTAGTAATATTATTAAAATTAGTTCTAACTAATTATTTTTCTCTTTTAGTAATATTAATAATAAAAGAGTTTTATTTAGTATTATTAATATATAATATTTATCCTATATTTTTTTAGAAAAAGTTAATAAAAAGTAAGATATATTATACTAATTCTATATATTTATAATAGATATTATTTTTAGTTTATATAGTAGTAATTCTATAATTATAGTAATTAACTAAAAGATATACTATAATAATATTAATAAAAGTTATATAATTAATAAAAGATATTTTATATTAGAAGTTAAAAGTTGACTTCTAATTTCTATATTTATTAAAGTTCTTACTTATAAGACTGAATTACTTAATATTATTTATAATTATAATTAGTATAGGCTCGAACTAAGTAAAATAGGTATATATTTAGGATTTAGGTATATAGTTAGCTTTATTTATAAATATAATATCTAGGTTTTATTAAGAAATAAAGTTAATCTCAAGCTTAGTTAAATTAGTAATATCTAAGATTATAATTAGTATACTAATAATAATATAAATTATAATAAGAATATTAGTAAGTAATTAGTAGGTTTATTATTTTAATTTTATCTTATTATTATTAGAAAGATTAGTTTTAGTATAAAGAGTTAGGAAGTCTAATTATTTATTTATAATTATAAGTATTATAGTTTTAGAAATAATAGAATATAAGTTTTAAAGAAGGTAATTATTATAAAGTTTCTTCTTATAGTTCCAGGCTAATTTACTAATTATTCTTTTAATATAACTTATAAAAAATATTTTAGAAGGTATAGTATTATTAAGTTTTATAATATTTATAATAGTATTTATTATTATTTTTATAGAGTAGACTTATATAATAACGATCTTTTTACTTATTTTATAATAAATAAGCTTCTCTATAATATCCTAATAAAATTTATTATTATAAGTTACTTAGATTTTTCTATATATACTATCTATAGTAATTTAAATTATTATCTTTATATTAAAAGTTAATTTACTTAAATTAAAACTATTATAATATAGTATGAGTTTAATAGGGATTTAAAAAAGGTTATTTTAAAGCTATTTTTAATATAATAAGATTTCAAGTTTTTTTAGAACTAGGAATAAATTATATATATCTATAAGTTTAGTATTTTTAAACTAGAAGGTATAATTCTAAATTTTAGAGTTAAAAGATATATCTAGTAATAGTACTATTTTGGAGATTATAGTTATTTTATATTTAGTAATTATAGGATTAGGTTTAATATAAATAGTAATAAATTATAAAAAAGTATTAGCTTAAGAGATAATAGTTTAGATATTACTAATATTCATTTAGAGTATAATTATTAAGAAAGCTATAAGAAAGGTAATAAGATATTTAGGCTAGAAGGGTTAAGTAGGAATATATAGAAGAAAATAAATCTATATTATATTACTACTATAAATAGGTATAATACGTATTATACTTTAAAATATATTAAATATAAGGAATAGTTAGTACTTATATGGAGTAATAACTTCTATAATTTTAATCTTTTATTTTTCTTTATCTTTATAGATATTATAAAAAAAGTAGAATAAAAAGTATATAATAATAATCTTATTCTTATTTTTATCTAAATTAACTAGAAGTTTTTATTATTATATATTAGGAATAATTATTATTATATTTATTATAATAGAGATTATTATGATATCATATTCTTTTTATATCAATTAAGTACCTTTTATAATATTATTATAGTTATTAACTATAGTTTTAACTTTCTTAATAAGGTATTTAGTAGTATATCTAAGGATAGTATTAGGGTTATATTTAGAGATAGGGTAGTTTCTAGTTATTATATTATCTATACTAAGGAATTAGATATAGAAATAGTTTCTAATTTAAAATAGGAAGGTATATTTATTATTCTTAATATATTTAATAATAGTAATATATATCTAAATTATACTATCTAGTTTATAACTATATATTACTTTATTATTTTACTATATTAATAATCTATTTATAAGAAAGATTATATTAAAGCTTTTCTAACTAAGTTTAAATGATAAAATAAGCTTAAGTTTAAACTCTTTATATAATCCTATCTAGTAGGTAACTATATATAATTTTAAATTATTAAAAATAAAGAGGGAAAATTTAGGGTAAAAAAGTTAGGAATTACTAATATTTAAAGTAGTCTAGCTTAATTATTTAGGATTATAAAGGTTTCTAAACTATTAATTAATACTTTAAGTAATTTTTCTTAATATACTATAGGAAATATCATAATTTTTTTCTAGTTTAATAAACTATCTAGTAGTATCTATCTAGTTTTAAAGTATTATTAATATTAATATATTAGTTAAAATAATAACTTTTTCTTATTCTTTAAAATAAGTAGTAATATTTTTATTTTTTAATAGGTTGCTAATTCTATAGTATTAGTCTTAAAAGTTCTTATTTTTAATAGTAAGACGTATTATTAGGATAAATAGGAATTTACTTAAGGTATATCTAAAATATATTATTTTATTAGGATTATTCTTAAAGATTTTAATTAATTTAGAATAATTAGTAAGATATATATAAGGGATTACTATTCTTATAAAAATATAATTCTTCTTTTTAAAGTAGTATAAGTAGGTAATTTATATAGAGTTAGAAAAAGTCTAGAATTTAATAATAATAATATTAGTAGAAACCTTATTATTATTATATCTTATTCTACTAGTAATAACTCTAATACTATATCTTTTAATAAATATAGGAGAATTTATAATATATCGAATAGTTATAGATTTAATATTAGTCTTTATCTTAGTAGTAATAAGGAATCTTATAGTTCTATTAATAGTATTAGTATAGTTAATATTTATAGTATCTATTAATTTAATTAATTCTTAGGGTATCTCTTTTTAGTCGTTAGGTTTAAAGTTAATAGTTTCTTCTTAAAGTAATTAAGAAGGTATAATAATATTTATAGAATTATAGAAATTAACTTTTTATTTAGTAAGAAATCTAAGTATTTTACCTTCTTAAAATTAGAGTTTAATATTAAAATAAGTTATAATTTCTTTTTTATTAGAAGTTTATTCTTAGGTCTCCTAATTACTTTCTTTTCTATCAAGATTAATATTTTTAGTTCTCTTATTATTATTCTAATTATTATAAGTATTAGTTATTATAATATTATTTTAAATATTATTAGTATTAGGTATTATAGTATTATTCTAATTATTATTTTATATAGTTATAAAAGTACTTTAAGGGTTAGAAATAGGATTCTTAATAGAAGAAATAGGATTCTTAATAGTAAGAGTAGGATTCTTATTAGAAGGAGTAAGGTGTAAAAATTTATTATTTTAGGATTTAAGATATAATATATTCTTAATAGGAGAAAGAAAGTAATTTTTAATAGGAAAAATAGAATATAGGTTAATTTTATTAATTTTAATAATCTTATTATATTAAGTTATAGCTATTTTTAGATTGATTAGGTTATCCTTATCTTATAAAGATATATAGTTTATTATAAAATTTAAGAGGTAGGTATAGGAATTAGTAAAAATAGGTAAAATAAGTAAGAATTAATAATATATTAAATAAAAGAGAAGAAATAGGAATAATAATATTATTAAAAGTTATAAGGGAATATAGAGAGGGAAAAAAAAAAGTTTAATAAAAAAGAAATAAATAAAAAGAAATCTGTTATATTAAATAGAAAGTATTAATATTACTATTAAGGAAAGTATATTAAAATTTGTAGGTTTTAGTTAGTATAAATTATTTGATTAGCTTAGAATAGTTATAGGTATTAGTATTAGTAATAGTTAAAGTGTTAGAAAGTAATATGGATAAAGTTACTTTTAGATACTGACGACTAATATCTAAAGGTAGTATTAGTATATACTATATATAGAAAGTATTATAAGTTTTTTATTATAAGTATATAATACTTTATCTCTTAAGGAGCTATTATTTATATTTTGTATTTTATTATTAGTATTATAAGATTAATATATAATAATAGTATACTAATTAAAGTATGTTTTTTTAAGGGATATTGCTTCTTATTATATTAGTTCTAGGTAACCTAGCTATTTAACTAGGTATTATAAGGTGTTGTATTATTTATTATATATAATGATATATTTAATAATAAATTTCTTATTTTTATTTTATTAGATTAGTTTTGGGGGGTTAGATGTTCTATTGTAAGGGTTAATATAAATAGGATTAAAGTGTTTAATAGATATCTCTAGGTACTATCTAAATTATAATAAGAGTTTGATATAGTATTTAAGGGGGTTAATAATTTTTTTAATTTGAAAGGAATTTTTTTAAGTATAGGAGAACTTAATTTAGTTATTAAGGTAGTATTTTAAGTTGCTTTTTTTTACTAACTTAATATATATAAAATCTCTTTTCTTAAACTTAGGAAAAATATAATAATAAGTATTATAATAACTTACTATTTATATAAAAGATATTTAGTAGGTTTCTTATACTTCTTATTAGATCTAATTTTAATACTTTCTAAAGTTAAAAGGGTTTTAATATATTAGTAAGAGAAAAGATTTAGGTTTCTAATTAAATAGAATCTCATATAGGATATTATATATAATTGTTAAAATAGAAGTATTTAGATATATAAATATATAAAATAAGATATCTTCCTAATAGCTATAGTCTAATTAAATACTAATAAGTATATAGAATAAATAAACTAATATTTAAATAGATTATTTAACTTAATTGTTTACCTAATAGTAATATATAGTAGAAACCTTAAATTCTATAAATACTATATAATAGAAAGATATCTATAATATAGAGATAAGTTTTAAATTAATATTAGATATAAAAATATTTAGTAGACCTTAAAATAGGATATATCTATTAGATATATATAGTTATCTAGTTATCTATTATCTATATAATATATCTTAGGATAGTATAGATAAACTTTAAAGTCTTATTAGTAATAAGTAGTATAGTATTATATTATTCTCTTAATATTAATAAGCTAATTATAAAATTAAAGTAGAAAGTAGTTAATAGAATTTGTAGAATATTAATAAGCTATATATTACTATAAGTTTAAATAGAATTAGATTTAGTTTTATAATATTCTAGATATATAGTAATATAAGTTATTAACTCTCAACGTATACCCTAAAAGAAGTAGACCTATCTGAAGAAATTATATATTCTATTAAAATTAGTATATATTTAGTTATTATAAACTACATAATAGATATTAGGGATAATCTTTCGCAATATATATAAATATAAGTTATTATTTTCCTTTAGGTAAAATAATCTATTAGAAGTTAAAATAAAGTTATATAGTTATAATTAATTATTTATTATTATATCTTTATAGATATATTAAAAAATCGGGTTGTCTAGCAGAACTTTCTAAATATTTTTCTATAGGTTATTAAATATAAATAAGTTTATAATAACTATATATACTAGAAAATTAGTTATATAACTATTTTTAGAATATTCTTTAGTAATCTCTTTAAGAGGTTACTTAGTAATTTTTCTAGTAGTCTTACTAAAAGGTTATTTAGTAGTATTTTCAATAAGTTGTTTAACTAGTTCTCTAATAAGTTATTACTAGGTTTACTATCTAATTATTATAAAATCCTCTTAATTATATCTAATATCGATAGCTTAGTTATTTGTTAAAGACTGATAATTTTAGATATTTATAGTTATCTATCTTACTTATTTTTAGTTAATTTAGTATATAGTAGTAGTTTAGTAATTAGTAAATATAATAGAATATTAATATTAATATATTTTTAACTAGAGTAATATTAAATAGTAATATAATTAGCCTATTTCACTAGGTATAATTTCTAGTTAATTAGTTTATATTAACTTTTTAATTTACCTCCCCTAATTACTTAAAAACTATCTTAAATTACTATATAGTTTATAAAGATATATATTGTATTATTATCTAAGTAGTATTCTAATTTTATTAATAACTAGTAGAAACTAAGTATTTCTAATTCTATTATATTATAATTAGTTTTTATAAAGGATAGAATTCTTAAGAAGAAGAAGATTAGACGTATTTTATTATTAGGTTATTTTTAGTATAATACTATATTAATACCTTTACAATTCATATTAATATAAAAGATAAAGGGTTTAGTATAGTTTAGAAATACGAGTTCTATAATTATCATAAATTTGTATTTCAATCTTTCTTATACTATCTTAGCTTTATTTTAAATATTAGAACGTTAGGTATTTTCTTTAGTTTATTATACTTTTTGAGTATTAGATATTTTAGTAGTAATATTAAGTAATAGGAGTAGTATTTATTAAATAGTAAAATTATTATATTATAGGTTTTTTAGTAGAAAATCTCAGAAGTTTAAAAACTTCATCTTTAGTAGGAGTTTTATAATAATAGAGTACCTATAGATATAGTCTTTATAATAACTTATTAATTTAAATCTACTCTCTAAATCTTAGAGGTTCTTAGGTATATTAAGGGTTATAATAGCTTTAACTTTTTTAGATATAATATTTAGGTTAAGTTTTGAAATAAAGTAGCTAAGTATTTCTAGTTTAAATTAAGTAAAATAATATTTTAATAATAAGAGTATATATCTTAATTTTTCTAGTAATATAAAGTAGAGTTATAAATATTAGAAGTAATCTTCTAATATTTAAGAATAAATAATAATATTATTAATATAAATAAAGATAAATTACTATAAATATTATCCTAGTAAGGCTTCTATATAATACTAAAAGAAAGCTAGGGATATAACTAGACTTATAATACTAATTGTGAAGTATTTATATCCTTAATATAGTAATATAAATAATATCTTTTAGTAGTCTTTAGGCTTAATTTCCTAGTTAAAGAATCTTTTTATAATATTTATAATAGAGAAGATAGTATTACTATGTAATAATATAAGGATATTATTTTGTTTTAGTAATAGGTATATATCTATTCTTAATTTAATATTAATTTTTTATAGATTAATAATAATATATAATTTATTATTTCGCTATATAATAAAAGTAGGGACTAATAAAAGATTTAGTTTACTAAGTAGTATTTTTTTAATAATTCCTTTATCTATTAGAGGATTTAAAATAGTATCTATAGTTTTTCAATTTTAGTAAGATAAAGTATATAAGTATTAATTTAAATTAGAAAGATTAGTATTATCTTTAAAAAGAATAGGTATCTAAATACTATTATTAAACTAACTTATTCCTATATAAAATAGGTATATATAGTTATAGAGTAGTTAGTAGACCTATTAATAGAATTTTAAGCTTTAATACTTAGATATATTTATTACTAAGTTTAGTAAGTTCTTATTAATATTTTAAAATATATAGAATAAGTAGTTATTAGGATATTTTAAATTATTAGAATTATCTTTTAAACTTTCTAGTTTTAATAAGTTAGTTAAAATTATAGTAGATAAGGTATTAGTAAGAAAAGTTTCTCTTATTTTAATAATCTCTATATATTTAAAAATATTAAATTATTAACCCTTATAGATTATTATAAAGATATCACTAAAATTAGAAAAAAATAAATATCAATTTTAACTTATTATAATTACTTAGATTAGGTTATTTAAAGATAGTTAATATAAGTCTAAATAAATAAGTAGATATACTAAGTAGTTATATATTATAATAAGTAGACTTCTATATTTAATTTAAATATTAATATTATACTTAGGTAGGATTATAACATCTTAATCTATATATAGTTAAACTATCTATTATTAAGATATATATTTTAAAGTTATTAATATAATTAGAATACTATATCTATCCTCTATTTTTAATTAGTCGTTTTATTCTTATTTACTTTATTATAAATTGAAAGAGTTTAAATATAAAAAATATCTTTTTAAGATAAAATTATAAGAAACTTAATTAACTATATAGATCTAATATAAAGTTAAAAAGATAAAATTATTAAGTTTTTATAGAAAGATAGGTAGTTCTATTATAGTTATAATTAATCGTTTATTTATCCTTATATTACTTAATTAAAAAGGTTTATAGGGTTAGATATAAGTTTTTAAAAAATATTTCACTAAGAAGTCTTTCTAAATAATTAATAGGGTAGAATAAGTATCTAAATAAGTTATATAGGAAGGTCTTTTAAATAAATAGATAATAATATATAAATAAGAATAAGAATCAAACTTAAAAATATAGTTTTCTATAATATAAATATTATATTTTTTAATATAAATATAAAAAAGAATAATATAAATATATTTAATATCTAGATAATCTATAACTTTATATATAGTAATATTAACTTTAACCTCCTTATCTACAAATTTAGAAGTTATAATTTCTTAATTATTTTCTACTTATAATATAATATTTTTTAAAGAATCCTTTTCTATAATAAGTAAAAAGGTAGTAAAGCAAACTAAATTTAGAGGAATAATTTTAGTAGAAGAGTTAATTAAATATAAAGATAAATCTATAACTTCTTCTTACTTATTAAATATATTAAATATTATATTCTTATTCTCTAATTAGTTAGTTTATCCAACCTATTTCTTTTTATATTTAAGTTTTATTTTTTTAGTAGATGATAATATAGTAAAAATAAGAATATAGGAAAATTTCAACAATTTATAATCTATTTTTAATAATTATTAGTAGAATTTAAAAAATATAAATTTAAGTTAGAATAAATAGAATTAGTAAAAGAAAAATAAGAATAATAATAATAATTACTATTTAAACGAAAAGATAAACAATTAGTAGAAGGCAATTAAGTAGATATATAGTAAATTTTAACTAATAGTTAAGTAAAATAATTAAAATAATTATTATAACAGCCTTAGTTATACTTATTATAAAGAGTTTTTCTATTTCTATTATAAAAGGTTTTTCTATTCTTATTATAAAAATTTCTATTATTATATCCAGAATTTTATAAAATCTTTTAATTATTAGAAAGCTTCTTAATCTTATTTATTAATTTATCTTCTTAAATACTCAAATAATATAAGTAATCTTAATTATTATTATACCGAAGTTTATAATTATTATAACAATTATCAAAATAAGAATAATATCTATTATAATAAAAATACTAATCTTTAAAATAATTATCAAATTATTAATAATAATTATTATATTAATTATAATAATTAGATTAGTAATTATTATAATTATCTTAATAATATAAATATTAATAATTATAGTAAGAATCTAAATAAGTATTATATCTATCATTTTATCTACAATCATTATTAGTTAAATTATAGTTATATCTTTCATCTTAATAATTATATTATCTAAATTAGAATACTTTAAATTTCTTTTATAATTCTAATATCTTCTCTTTAAATTACTTCTATAAAATATAAATAATATATTTTTAATAGTAATTTAAGATTTAAGTTTTTATAAAATATTATTAGAAAGAATTATAATAATTAGAATAATAAGAATTAGATTTAAACTTATAATAAAATAGTAATATATAGTATTTTAATTAATATCCCTAGTTTTATAATAAAAATAGATCTTTTTATCTAGATAACTTTATAAGGATAGATTGTTTTTTTTAGTAAAAAAGTATTTTAAATTATCTATTTCTATTAATATAATACTACAATCTTTCTAGAAATACTTTTAAAAAGTTTTCTTCTATAAGTTAAAATTTATAGTTATTCTTATATATTAAGCTATAGAAAGAAAGTTAAACTATTCACTATTATTATTATCCTTAGTTAAGATATTATAACTAAGTATTTAAATAATTATATTTTCTCTATATTACTTAACTAGATATTTAATCTTATTAATAAAAGATAAAATAATTTAAATAATACTATTATAAACAAAAAACTCTAGTTTTAGCTTTTTAAAATATCTATTCTATTATTATCTAAGTCTAATATATATATCATTCTTTTTAGAAGTAATATCTTTATAATAAGAGTATTTATAGTTAAACCTAAACTATTGTCTTACTTTAAATATATAGGGATAATCCTTTTCTTCTTAGTTTATTAGTATTGACTAGTTATTCTATTAAGTAGTTTGAATAAATAAATAGAAAGGTTAAAAATAATATAGAAAGTAAAAAGAAATTAGTTATTATAAGTAGCCTTAAGGTTATTTAATAAGGATTTAACTAATAATAGTAGGGAACTATACTAAAAGTAGGTTCTATTAGGATTAAATAGTTTTAGGTTAGTTTATTTCTAGAGTTTAATTTTAATTATTTCTCTAGTAAATTTTCTTTTTATCTTTCTAATAGTAAGGAGATATATCTAATACTAATTTAAAATATTATATAGTTATTTAGAATAAAGTATTAATATTTCTAATAGTAAGATTTTTAATAATATAACTTATATAAATTTAAAGTTATTTAGAATAGTTAGCTAGAATAGTAAAGTATTTTTATTAATAATTATAAGCTATTAGGTTAAAAAGGTTTTCTTATTATTTCTTTTTAAGGTTTTTTATAATACAAAAGGTATAATTAATTATTTTTATATTAAATTATATATATAAGTTAAGGTATTAATTATCATTCTATAGATTATATAGAATATATAATATAATAATATCTTAAATAAATTACTAATAAGTAATAGGTTTTATATAAATTAAATTTTATATAGATATTATTAAAGGATTATTATAAAGTTAGGTAAGTTTAAATAAGATATAAAAGTTATTATATATTCCTAAAAAACTACTTCTTTATAATATATTAATTATATTATATAGTATTTCTTAATACTTTTAGGGATTTTTAACTATTATAAAAAAATCAAATATCTTAATAGATAGTATTAGCTAAATATATATAAAATATAATAAAAATTTAATAAGATAGATAGTTATCTAGGAAAGAGAAAATTTATAAGTTAATTTAATTTTATAATATCTATCTAATTATTTTAAAAATAATACAAATAGTAGGACAAATATTAGAATCTATTTAGTAGTATAAATAGTTATCTAAAAAAATAATAATTTATAAATTAGTTTGATTTTATAATATCTATCTAACTATCTAAGAAGTAAAGAAAGTAATAAGGGAAATAATAGATCGTCTAATTATTTTTTTAATAATACTTAATTAATAGTTAGTAAATAGAAAATATAAGTTAAAATATTATTAAGAAAAAGGGAAATAAGTAAAAATAAGAGAAAAGAAAAATTCTCTAATAGTTTAAAAATTAGGAAGTTTTCTAAGTTAGGTAAGTTTATAATAGTTTCTTATATAATTACCCTTCTAGTTAATTCTTTTCTTAATAATAAGATAAATAGTAACTATTTCTACTCTTATTATAAAAAAGTTTTCTTAAAAGTAACTACTAGTAAATTAACTTCCTATAATATTAACTAATATATACCTACTTATTTTAATCTAATTATAACTTAGAAAGTTTAAAATATTAAAATTAAGGAATTATATACTTATAATAATATTTAATTACTAAATCTAGATAATTCTATAATTAGTATAGAAATATTAAGATTAGTATTTATAGAAATTATAAAAGTAGGAGTCGTATATTATAATATTAGAGATTTTATAATTAGTATAGAAATATTAGAATTAGTATTTATAGAAATTATAAGAATAAATATTATATATAGTAATATTAAAATTATAAGTAGTTATATTCTTTAAGAAGGTAATAGTTTAACTATAACTTATTCTTTTATAAAAAAGTATTTTATAATTAGGTTTCTTAAGTAATTATTCTTTTTATAAAATATTAAAATAATTAAAAAAATTAATGGGATTTAGTTAATAATATTTATAAGATTAAACTCCTTAAGTAGTAGAAAGGTATATATATTAAAAAATATATTAAAGAGGAAGGGATAGTTTAAATAATAATAATATTTAATACCTAAAATCTAATAAATTATATTTAATAAGTAATCTTACAAGAATTCTATTAATATAAAGTAAAATTAATATTTTAATTAGTTTATTTAATTATATTAAAATTAGAATTAAAATCTAGGAAATATACTAATAATTCTAAGACTTATAATTAATAAAATTAAATAAATTAAAATTATATTATTATGTGAGATATAGCTAATTACTAAATATTATAAGAAAAAGGAGACTACTACCTATAGGTAGTATATTTGAAACCAGTAATTTCTATATCTCAGAAGTATATGTATATATGTCTAGTAGGCTAGGCTACACGCTGTAGCTGTAGCGGATCCCTATATAGGAGCAGCCTAGTGGGGACCGTGCCATGCCTGGTCACGTGACAAGGTTGAGCCTCGAGGCTTGCTGCTCGGAATGCGGATGCTCAGACACGCCAAAGTGGCGCCGCGGTCCGGCGGGACCTGCGACGCTCTGCAACGTCTGCGGGCTGCTGTACGCGAAGCGCCGTGTGAAGCAACAAGGTGTGTTTGAAAGCGCGCCGCTGCTACGGCACCAGGCATCTGGGCGTTGATTAATGGGCATCGTTCGTGTGGGAAGCTTGCGTCTTTTTCGGTTTAGTTGCAGCAGGCGTTGGCGTACAGCATCAAGGTTAAAGTGGTTGAGTTTGTATGTCAAAGCAGTCCAGGTAGCTCTGCCGCGGCTCGATGATTATCTTGGGTGTCGTTCTCTTGATACTCACTGAATGTTGCTCGCTCGTCCGGCCGAGTTGAAAGAAGCCATTCTGGAGTTCCTCGGAACCAACACGGGACCGCTGTCTAACAGCAGACCCCTCTTCTGTGATCTCTCTGGGCATTACCCCATGTGTGGTTACTAGCAAGTCCAGCATAGTAGTCCAGCATCCAAGAAGAGCCATTTGGACTAAAGAAAAAGCCAAACAACCGAAGGAAAGGCCAAGGTTGAAATACACATGCAATCTCTGACTGATTGGATTGAAAAACTTGATTCCTCCCACTTGTAAGAGACGGAGTAAACCTGAATGGGTTTGGCTCGAATCTTTCAATATTCTGTCCCCCGCAAAGGGCTTGTTGACGTGAGATGATGCAGATTTGCTGGGTTGAGGGACACGTCATAACCCAATCATGATTATACGATTTATGCATGTACGGATAGCAGTAGTGTACATCAAGGGGCATACCCCTCGCACGGCAACTTGGACACACAACCCAGTCCCGCAGAAACATTGGAGCCGTTGACCGTCGTCTATATAGAGCGAACGGGTTATGCTGCTATAATACTTGTAGTATGATCAAGTACGGATACGTAAAAGAGGAGAAGGCCCAGCGGTGGCTTCGACGTCATGGCAAAACCCACATTACACTCGCTCCTTGGTCCATCAGCGTTGCTGGTCCATCTGAGTTGCTGGGCCAAGCTAAAGGTGTAGGTCCATACGGCAATTGTTATACTGACATGGACGACCAGCTGGATGTCTTTGTTACTCCCTTTACTACAATTACCTTGTTCTCCCTTCGCCCAGCGTCCAATCAACAGCAGCAGCTCTTATTCGCGCGGTAATTGTCCCAGTTGGGACATTGGCCAGCTGAAGCACAGCCGTTATCGCGGCTCGAGCGACATCCATTGTTGCAAGTCTTTTCTTGTTCGGCCTCGTCAAACGCTTGTCCAGGAAGAGCACGTCCATTGGACGCGTGCCGTGCCCTCGCGTGGCTCGCCGTCCAGTTTCGCCCCAGCTCTCGCATCTTTCGCCCCTCAAAACCAGCCAGTCCGCCAGCCAGCCAGAGACCCTTGGGTTTCCAAACGGGAGGCCGTGGTGTCTAGGGCCGTAGTCTAGCCCAGGGTCTAGCCCAGGGTCCAGGCCAAGCTCTCGAGCGGAAGATTGCCACACTTGCAGACGACGCAGTCCGCCCACACCATCGCCAGCCCCGGACGAGTTGCGGCATGTCCTGCAGACTCCAGAGTCTTCCTTTGCTCGTGGTTTCCCTGAGGCGAGTTTCCTTCTCGTGTCGGCGGTGGCTCGCGTAAAACCCTGCATGGTTGAGACAGGTATCGCCCGTGTCCCCCCCCCGAACGAACATCAACGCCCACAGACCGCCATACTGCCACATCAGCTATCCGTTTACTATTACCCGTCCCTTTCATCATCGATCTTCGCGGTGCTGCTGGAACCGGAGTAGCAGGAGGAGCGCCGTGTCATACTGTATTAATCATCATACCTGACGATCCCTTCCACCAAGGCCAGCCCGCTACTCTCGAATGGCCTGTCTCCAGGCCCGCCAGGCCGTCTCCGAGGGCCGTCGGGAACGGGAGACGTTCAGGTGAGTTGGATCCCTTTTCTTGGCAATGGATGGGCTTCATCCGAGGCATCAGCGCAGAGCTGGCGTCATACCATGGCCAGTTGGTCGCTCCGTCCACACACATTGCTTCTCTCCATTCCAGCAGTGCTCGGTTGTTCTGAATCTCTCGAGCAGATACGATCCGTCTCTGATTGCAAAGGCCGTCCGTTACGACCATGTCACCAGCGATCCCCCCAAACGCTTGCGGTCCTCTCCGGACTCTGTGCTGACAGCCCTCGCCGAGCTCGGGGTGCTGCGTCTCAAGGCCACCCGCGCTCTCGTATCCTTTTTCGACCGCGACTACCAGTACATCGTCGCCGAGGCGACGCCCTCGCTGCCGCTGACCCCGGACGCCGAGGTCGCCGACGTGGAGGGCGGAGAGCGCCTGGTGCTCTGTGGCACGGCAATCCCTCGGTCCGAGGGCATCTGCGAGCTCGCTCTCGGCATCGCGTCTTCTTCTCACGCATCTCACGCTCAGGGTCGTGGCGAACCTGCTCACGACGGCAGCGTGCCGGTGACGGTCATTCCCGACATCACCTCGGACTCCAGGTCGTCGCAACGTGCCTTCTGTCACGCCCAGGCCATCTCCGGTCCTCACGTCTTCTACTCTGGCGTGCCGATACGTTCGCCAGACGGCATCGACATTGGCGTCTTTTGCGTCTTTGACGACCAACCTCGCCAAGGTCTGGACGACACGTCCGTACGCTTTCTGCGGGACATCTCGCGAGCCGTCATGAGCCACCTGGAGTGTAGGCGCAACGAGGACAGCCATCGATGCGCGGACAGAATGGTACGTGGCATCGGCAGCTTCGTGGAGGGCAGGTCTACCATCTTGGAGCGGACGTCGACGGACAGTACCCAAGTTGATGCTGCCGAAGATGCTGGCACGAAACCTGGGCCGGCACCCTGTGAGAAAGAATCCGCAAAGGGAAGCAATCCTCCGTCATCGCCGGTCCGACAATCTCACGACTCCATGCCTCTCAAGACGAGCCGCACGTACCGGCCCGGCCCGAGTCCCGTCCCCGTCCCAAACGGACCAGACACGCCCACGACACCCGCTCGATCACTATCCGACTTCCGCGGCATCCTTTCACAGGACCCCAAGATCCCGCGAATCTTCTCCAGAGCCGCCAACGTCGTCCGCGAGGCGATCGAGGTCGACGACGTTGTCTTCTTGGACGCCTCCATCGCCTCGTTCGAGGGGCTGGTCACTTCAGCGCCCGCCTCGGCCGGTTCCCATCACTCGTCGTCGTCGTCCTCCAGCGACGGAGGAGAAGGCGAGGTCGCGCCGCAACGCCACGGCAACGGTCACAGGAAACGCGCATATCCCTGTCGCGTCCTTGGCTTCTCGAGCTCGTCGGCGTCGAGCGTCCAGGGCCAACGACCTCCTCGCAACATCTCATCCGTCCCGGAGAGGTTTCTCAGCAAGCTTCTGCGACGCTACCCGCAGGGCAAGATATTCAACATCGACGACAAGGGACAAGCCGAGTCCAGCGATCTCACGGGCGACGAGAGCTCTGTGGTCCCAGGTGCCGGGACCGACGAACTGGCAAAGGAAGCACAGCCGCCTCGTAAGAGACGCCTCAATTCGTCTTCGGCAAAGGACCAACGCAGCGTGATTGCCGCCATGTTCCCCGGGGCCAGAAGCGTGGCCGTGGTGCCGTTGTGGGATGCCAACAAGCAGCGCTGGTACGCCGGGGGTTTTGCCTCTTCCACGTCTTCGACTCGTTTCTTTTCCGTCCAGCATGAGATGAGCTACCTCCGAGCTTTCAGCGTCATCATCATGTCTGAAGTTGACCGGGTCAACTCTTCACTGGTTGAACAGTCCAAGAACGACCTCTTGAACTCGCTCTCGCACGAGCTCCGTTCTCCCCTCCACGGTGTCGTTCTCGGGACAGAGCTGCTGTACGACACTCCTCTGGATACCTTCCAGGGGGAAACGCTGGTTTCGATTGAGAACTGCGGGCGAACGCTGCTCGAAACCATTGATCACATGCTCGACTGGAGCAAGATCAACAACTTCATCGGTCCGTCGTCGAGGAAGCTCAGCGCTACCGCTAACACCACCACCGCAAAGAGGACGAGCACTTATTCCGACTGGGACGCGAGAGGAACCAAGGCGCCGGGCAAGGCGCTCGGCATAGAGGCCGGCATGATGAGCATCATGTCCGACGTGTGTCTCGACGTCCTGGCCGAGGAGGTGGTGGACAGCGTCTGCGCCGGCTTCAGCTACCAGCGGCTGTCCGCCGCGAACATGGTCAACGACGCCGCCGCCGCCGCCGCCGCCGCCGCCGCCGAGGCAGACGGCACGAGCATCGACGACGCGATACGCACCATACGGAGGCTCGACAACATGCAGGCCTTTGAGTACACGGCCTCTCGCCCGGACAAGACGGCCGGCGCCCTCGCCACCGTCGGAGACGTTCCCGTCACGTTCGACGTCAGCCCGGCCATCTCGTGGGCCTTCCGCAGCCAGCCGGGCGCGATTCGCCGCATCATCATGAACCTGCTCGGCAACTCGCTCAAGTACACCAACCGGGGCTTCATCAACGTCAGCATGCTCCGCATCCCGCCAGACACACCGGAAGAGGACGAAGAGCTTTCGATCAACACGGGTATCAAGATTGTCGTCACCGATACAGGACGAGGTATCGGCAAGGAGTACCTCCACACACGGCTCTTCGTGCCCTTTTCCCAGGAAGACAGCCTGTCCGCCGGCACCGGTCTGGGGGTTGAGCCTGGTGAACCAGATCGTCGGCAAGCTGGGCGGCTCCATACACGTCTGGAGCCAGGTCGGCCAGGGCACAAAGGTGACGGTGACGCTGAAGCTGCGCGAGGCCGAACCGCCCTCGCCGACGGGCGACCCGGCCTCGGCGGGCTTCGACGAGTTCACCGCGTCCATCGGCGAGCTCAAGGGGCTCCGGATCCGGCTCCACGGCATCCCCACCCAGAAAGACGTGCGCGGCGCGCTGGACCCCGAGCTCGCCAAGGGCACCCTCAGCGAGGCCTCCCTGATCGCCAACATCTGCCTCGACTGGCTGCAGATGCACGTCGTCGAGGACCTGGCCGGGGACCGGGTCCTCCCGGACATGATCCTCTCCACCGAGGCCTCGCTGCACGAGCTCCTGCACGAGCAGCGGCGGACCGGCGGCGTCTTCGCGCCGGTGGTGGTGATTTGCCGCAACTCCCTCATCGCACGGCAGCTCGCGACCTCGCCGAGGTTTGCCGGCGGGAGGGCCGGATTCGACTTTATCTCACAGCCGTAAGTTGACGCTTTTCCAACCACGTTTTCCGCCCGTGAGAGCTGACGTGGACATTTAGCGTCGGTCCGAGAAAACTGGCAAAGGTGCTCCTGATGAGCTTCCGGCGGTGGATCACGCTGCAGGCCTCCTCGATTCCCACCCCGAGCCAGGTGTCTACGAACACGGCGGACATGTTCTCCGTCGATCCGTCTCCCAACGACGGTCAGCCAGTAGTTGCGGGACATCTGCCCAGTTCTGGCGACGGCGCCGACGCGCTGTCGGAACTACCGGCGGAAGAACGAGAGACGTTGAAGCGGCGGCGCGAGGTGACGCAAGAAATCGAATCGGACCGGGGCAACAACCACCAGGGAGACGATGCAAAGGAGAAACCCGAGGGCAAGACTGAAGACAGTGCTGACGGCGTCGCCAAACCGACGAACAAACACTCCACGATGACCCTGAGACCTTCACCACCCTCCAAGCCGCCAAAACAACACGGCGGAAGCGGGACGAGATTCCTCCTCGTCGACGACAACCCAATCAACATCAACATCCTCGCCGCCTCCATGCGCAAGCTCAACCACGGCTTCGACTCGGCAAGGAACGGCAAAGAAGCCCTCGACAGGTTCGAGGCGGCGGCCCGGCGCGACGACGACGCGGAGCGCTTCCGCGTCGTCCTCATGGACATTTCCATGCCCGTCATGGACGGCTTCGAGTCGACGCGCCGCATCCGCGCTGTGGAGCGGGAGCTGGGGCTGGCCCGCTGCAAGATCTTTGCGCTGACGGGCCTGGCGTCGGCGGCCGCCCAGCAGGAGGCGTTTGCGAGCGGCGTGGACCTGTTTTTGACGAAACCCGTGCGGCTGAAGGAGCTCAGCAGGATACTGGACGAGAATATAGGGGTGTGAGAGTCGACGCTTTCTTGTGAGTAATGGTCTTGTTCAGACGAGCAGGATATGGCCCTGCAAAGTGGACGGAACTATTCTATACATAATCGATAGATATTACATGTTATCATGTCCAAGAACAGTATGCCGTAGCCTCTTGACAAGTCAAGCATCACGATGGATCGTCCTTGTGCGCGTGAATAGCAAATTGGTATATGACAGTACTGTAACACCTCCTGTGTCCGTGACTTGCTACTAGCAAGATCACGACGGTCAGTTAGGTTGGCGTCGGCAACGGCTCTCGTACGACCGAGGCGGGCTGTTGTGGGCCATCAGGTTGAGCAACAGTCTCCCGGTTCGCCGGACGCCTTTGCTGTGACGCCAGGGCCGGCCATGTCTTGGAGTTCCATTCTTTCGCTTCGATCCATATCCTCGCCTTGGCCGCCGAGTCGCTTCCAGCGTCACCCGGCTGGTACTGGGCGAGCACCTTGCCTTGGACTCTTCTGCATCCAAAGTCGTATCGGCCAAGCACGCTCTTTTCTTCAAGGTATGCCGAGTACCACACCGTTTCGGAATCTACACCAATCACTACGACGGGCGTGAGATTATTAGCAACCCGCTCAGAGGACACCGCTGCCGAGTTGGAAGGCTTACCTCGCTTGATCGCCTCGTGCAGCTTTTCCACTTGAGCTGTATAGACGTTGCCCTCTTCCGAGACGTCTGGGGCAAATATCAGAGCAACCGGCTCCTTCTCCGGAGAGAAAATGCCGACGAGGTCCGAGAGCCCATAATTGCCGGCCTCGTCGCTCCAGGGTACCTCAATGTCTGGAATGAAGCGGTCCTCGAATACGTCAATGTCGAGTTTCAGGAGCGGATTCTCGGTGATGTGGGCCATCCAGACTCCCGAATTCGACATGAGCACGATGCCGATACATCCGTGAAATCCAATCATTGCGAGGGACTTGGGCTCGTCTCCAAAGGTGACCAACTTGGAGTCGTATACTTCGAAAATGGTGTTGACTAGCCCGGGTCCGAAGCCGGCATCCGATAGCTTCGCCGCCTCGCCGCGGAAGAAGTCGTCGACGTTGTCGTTGTAGTTTTCCGGGCCGTACCAGTGGCCGTCGGGGGGGTGGGAAGACGGGCCCGGCGCGTACGTCTTTCTACGTCTCAGCTCGCGGCGACACGAATTTCTGCATGCCCTCTCTCCCGCATCGCAGGCCGAAGGGGGACACGGCTGGATCTCGTTGGGTGCTGCTCGACGCAGGGAGAAGGAGCCGGGGGGAGAATGTGGCTGCTGGTCAAGTGCAGACGCAGTCCAGAGGAGGACAGAGAAAAGTATGAGCTTTGCGTCTGGAAACATGTTGAGACATGAGTGAAGCAATCTTTGAAAAGTCACGGGCAACAGGTGTACAAGCCCGTAGGTTATATGGCTATATATAATCAGCAGGATTTCTTCCTACGCCTACATCTATACCACCCCTACTACATCTATACCGTCTTCCTTTAAGTTCGCCGAGATTAATAAACTCCAAGAGCCATGGGCCAAGATATCCGTTCATTTCCCGGTGGAGATTGTAAATGAACTGGGGTGTTAAATCGTAGACCATAGTTTTGGCTTAAAGAGCTTAGGAGTTGTCGGCCGGGCCGGCCGAACACCGCGTTACGCGTAGAGACTGCCGGAGGCTTCTTTCGAGGTATGTTCTATTCTGATATCCCACGAGATTCTTGTTCTAGAACCTGACTGGAATCGTTTTGTTGTATATGGTGTATGGCTGTTTCCTTCACAGGAGATTGAGAGGCAGTAGCTAGCTGGGTTCCAGTATGATAAGAACGTTCTGTCCACATTGAACTATCTAGGCAGATCTCATAGGCTCTAGTGTGAAGGGCCCTCGGAGAGGCTCGTGGCAACATGTGAGATGTCCTATGCTTTCGGGGATTTACCTGAGTTGGGTCGTCGAGCTGCCGATACGATGATCGGGGATTACCATCGAGGGGCCTGCTTCTAGACGCCAATAGCGTGCAGAATTACCCACTAAAGGTTTGCAAAAGGGATCTATGCTATGTTTCGGAAAGACGGGCACTGTCCTAACCCCCCTTCAACAATGTGGGTTGCTGACAGTCTCTCTGGAATCGCCACCGTGTACTTGGTGTGAGGTGTCAAGGATGCATGGAGATGAGCATCCAGTCAGTGCGTCTACAAGTGCAATGCAAAGTTTCCAAGACCAAGAGCCGACTGCCTAGATTACTGATCACCTCATCTCTCCGTGAGCAATGCAATGGGGCGGCAGAGGACAGCCACACGGTCATCCCGGGTTGTTGAACACCATGGATCCGGCGCGCAAATGACCGAAAGAAGGAAAAGTTACAGATATTCCTCGTTGCGGTACCATCATTCATCCTCGTGATTGTGCCGGTTGTCAAGTATTTCTGTGGCGATCAATAAGATTCCCAAACGCTGGAGCAAAGTCCGATGAGGTGAAGAAGTATCAACAACCCCTACAGGACTGCCGCGAAGAGTAGCCACACGTGGCTGCGTGTGGCTTAATATAGGCCCAGATGTATAGAAGCACCTTCACCATGTACGCCATTTTTCGTAGATTAACTCGTTTTCAAGCCTTCTTCTACGGTGCCTCCGCAGTAACTACATATAAGCAAAGACCTCTTTACCTTGAGCAACTCCGCCAGCCGTCGAAGACACTGCATATAGCAGGTTGAAGTTCAGAACGATCTGATGTTTCAGAGAGTTCAGATGAGCCAAACTGTTGCAATTGGAGGGAACCTCCATGGAGGCATTCAGCCTCGGCGTTTCTAGAACAACCATAGCTTTTTAAACACCCTGGCTGGCTTCCCGGAACGAGTGGCAAGCGGCCAGAACCCACCCGGAGCGACTTGGAATCGGCCGACAGTAACACGTGCCAGGATTAGAGCCGAGCGAATCGCCAGCACGGTCGTCGTCCACACGTGCTGAGAGAACCCCCGTTTTCTCGGACGTCTACCCCCAAGGACGCGCGAGATGAGGGGACCGTAACAAATCTTCATCGCCGGGAACTGCTTAGTACCTACATAGAACCACAAGCGCCCCCGAAGCGAGCAGATGGAGCCAGGCTGGTGGACTGGGCGGCATGGAGACGCCGGAAGCACGTTGTGACCAATGTAACGCCGCCCCCAGTCTGCGACGATGGATATGCAGCGGCAGGTGGATAATCCTTTGGTGGGATGGAGAGGTGGAGGGGGGCATCTGTCTAGGGTAATGATTGACATGGCGACACGTCAGGCTAAGCCCATGAAGGCCGTCGTCCATGTTCGCCACTGTCTCCCGTCGTTGTCGGCTTTTACCATGGTGCCATGCTACTACATGTGGCCTCTTGTCGCATAACCAGTGGGCGGGTCCCGAGGTGAAGCGGGCTTGTCCCTGGAATTCTTCTCCCTCCGTTCTGGATCTGGGTCCTGGCTGCTTTGGCTGCCCGGACATGCCTCGGCGAGCGGACTTGGAACCAGAGGACGGCGGGCAGGGGAAGATTTCAGCCGCTTCCAACAACTGAGGGGCATCGTGGTGGTATCCTGGTTTGTGATTGTAGTATGATGGGTGGTATGAGAGGAGATGTCGGTGCTCACGCCTGTCTATGGCTACCTAGCCAGACAGACTAGCAAGCGGGTGTGCAAGATGGGAGTAGTCTTCCGCTGTCTCTCCTATAGCTAGCGTGATGCGACGGCAGACTTTCTTATCGTCCACTTGACCGGTTAGGGCACCCAGGAGACCACCTTCTCCAGCATTGGCTTGCCATTGAGTTTCGGTGCCCCTGAGGCTGGACTAGATGGTATGTCACTCTTGGAAGCTCAATGGGACTGTCGTTGTGGTATCAACTAGCGTTGGAGACGGACCTCCACCATGGCGGGCTCATCTTCACACCGAACCGGGGTCAAGGATGATGGCTTGCCCTGGCATGACCTATACTAGCAAAGTACAGAGTATTTCCTCGATAAGACCCGGAGGGCCGTATGTGGGACGAACCGAAATACTCCTCCGGCGGCTCACGAGGGGTCTAGTGTACCGTCATACCAAGAGTTGAAAGAAGAAAGGAAACGCGACTGAAATGTTGCTGGGGTCTACCTTGATGGGAGCCGGCCTCGGCTTGCTCAATCGTTCAGAGGAGGATGCGGACAGTGGCTTGGCAGGTTGGAGCAATTAATTGGACCAAGAAGGGCCGTCCACGGTCGGTTAGAGTGTTATAGCCTCAAGTCTTGAGTCTCGTTACACATTACAGGCAGCAAGCCGGTGACAGCACAGGGTCCATGGTTATCTACAGCAAAGCTTGTGAGAAGTGACAGAGATCCGTGATGATACCAACGGAACGAGTCTCAGCGTCGTTGCCTTTGGGTCCCCTGCCCGCGCGTAAGATCTAGCTTCAGTTGCCAGGAGGGGAGGGCAAAGTTGAGTCTCATAGGTTATGTGGCTTGTCGGGGTTGACTCCGGTCTGGTGGCACGAGCCAACATGCACGGCTTAGGCGAAGGCGACTGGATGTGAATCCAGAATCTCGGCTTCAGTTCGCACCAACGCCACCATCTGGGCCATCAGGCCATCTGGACGGTGCCACCACTAACCTACTCCAAGACATATCGCGAATCTCGATTTCTCAAGGAATGCGGGGCGCGAGCCAACTCGCCCGAGCCCGAAGCCATATCAGATCCGTGTCCCGGAAGCGCAGGCTGGGTGGTGATGTTGGTCCACGCTAGGTCCGGGGTCTAACAGTATTACTGAGTATCCGTATCGTATGTTGCACTACTTCCCCAGCAACACTGCAAACATCTTCAACCGTGACTTGTGTGAAGAAACGGCGGTACCGAGGAGGACAGGACTTGCGGGATGTCCCCGTCGTGGAGCAGGTATAACCGTACCGTACCGTACACTTGTGTATGAGCACGCGCATACTAGCCACTCGCTTGTCGTGATGACGGGATTTGATGAACGTGGAGAGCATCGCGTAAAGATACGGGCCACGAGGACTTCAGACGCGAGACTGGCCAAGGCGGACCCCTCTCCGTTGCAGTATCGCAAGCTCTTCCATTTACCATTCGCCCAAGGGACAGACAGACCCCTTGCTTCGCCGGTGGACAATCATCCTGCATCCTGCATGGGAGTGAGCGGGACAAGGTACTGCGCAAGGGAGGGGTGGTGCCATAGCCAGGGTATAGCAACCATGTACGGATACCTGTCTCGATAGCTGTGTGGTTTTCGTATCTTTTCTCCGTCGACAAACGGTTCACATCCCGCCATTGACATGGTCTCAATGGCCGGCGTCCATTCCGGAGGACCTCGGCCAATCATGGCCAGCGGAATGCCCTCCGGCGTGAAATCTCTTCTCACTGGCTCCCCTCCCCGCCTTTTCTGGACCGTTGATCCAACTGATCTCTCTGCTGGGCTGGAGATGCCATCACATTACGTCGGCAAGGAGAAGACGTCTTCTCAGATACGACGTGATTCGTCACGTCAGCGGTGCGAAGTCCTGCTGCCGACTGTCCTCTCCTCCCCAGGCAAAAGTGACGCCGTCACGGCCAGCACCAACCTCCACAATCGGTCACTGGTCCTCCCTAGATCCTCGTCTCTTCTCTTCCTGAAGGAACGAGCGACTCTCGAAAGCTCCGTCGAAAGGCCGTCGTCAGATCGCCTCGCCACTCGATGCCAGTATGCAGCCCATGAACCAATGATGTTTGACGGAGTATCTGAGGACGCCTCCGGCCTCTATCCTCCCCCCCCTCGTTCCCTTTGCAATGTTCAGATGTTGCCCTCGAGTAACCCTAGATCGGAGGTGACTGTCCTTGAGGAGGTCCTGTGCCGGGGTCGACAGCATACGGTACCCGATTCGTCCGTCTTGTCGATTCGGCATCCGCTCCCAAGTACGGACGAGCTCCAGTCCCGATCCATCACCAAGCCGGCTCGGTATGGCAGTTCCAGTCCAGGCCCCCGTTATAGGTGCCAAGGCTGTTGCAGTACACCAGGGTAGTTTTCTCCTCAATACGGATACTGGCAAAACCGTCCAACAGAACGTGCGCCGGGCGGGTCTACGTTGCGGTTCTTCAGACGTCATATGTGGTTCAGGCTTACAGCCTTCGTTGCATGGCCCCATGCACATACTCAACAGGTGCAGGTTACGGGCTGTCGTGCCTGGTCTTCGTCCCTTGTACTGGTCTGGGCTGGTCGGCAACGCCTGAGGGGGGCATCCCACGCGGCAAGCCGACATATATAACAACGTATTTACCCTTGGCCTCGTTCGCACTCTGTTCACGACGATCGAGAGTCCGACGAGACGTTTTGCCCGCCTACAGTGAGAACACGACGCACATGATACGAGCCGCATATTAAGCAGCAACCATTGGTTGTCGACCTTGCCTTGACAGCGCCAGTACAACAAAGCCTGTGGGCATCTGCAGTCACATCCGAGTCCGAGACCATCACCAGCCACGAGAGTTCTCATCTCACGACGCTACGAGGTTCCGGTATCAGACAAACTCGAAGTAGGTCATGGCCTGCTGCAACGAGAGGACCCATCTAACTCCGTCGTAGACCATGACAGAAGGAAGACCGCTCCAACCACTTGGGCAGCCGGTTGTGGTTTCCAGCACTACCCGGCGGAAATCCCGCGTATGCACCCGCGAGGCCTGCGAGTGCTGCCGAGAGAAGAAGGCCAAAGTACGTGGTACCCTCTACGAGCTCGCCATCGACTCGTCTAACGCGTTATTCGTAGTGCAATGGGGAGAAGCCGTGCTCGAGATGCATTTCACGCGGTCTCAAGTGCAATTACCGCATCAAGGCCTCCAAGACCAAGCGGAAGTTGCAAGAGGAACTGAACGAGCTGAAGGAGGCACAGCGCAAGCGAGAGTCCATCATACAAGCCCTCGCGGCTCCGGAGAGTGGCAGTGAGGTGCTCATGAGACTCTGGAACGGTGAGTCGATAGCCGACATCACCGAGGCGCTCAGCTCGGCCAGCGATGGCAAACCTTTGGCCGAATACCCGCCAGCAAACGACAGCCAGCCAGTCACCCCCGAGCTGGCCGGCCGGACGTTCTCCGGACCTCTGCCACCTCCCGTGATTCCAGCGGTGCAGAACGAATCACCACGGCCTCAGTTCACCAGCTCCAACGTATTCAACCAACCCAGCACGGGTCACATCCGGGACACCACCAACGGGAAAGACGTGAGCGAGATGTCTCCGAAAGGAACGGATGTCAGCTTGATGCCCACGTTCAGTACCCGGGTGTTTGAACGTGGCTCTTCCATGATACACGCCCCGGACGACTTGAGCCCAACATCCTTTGACGTCTCGCCCCAAAACGAAGCTCCTCCCATGGGCAATCAGTACACGGACATGTATCACAGCGACCATTACTACAGTCAACCGTATTCGACAGACGACACGGGTGCCGTCAACTGGTGGACACCGATCCCACACTTTCACGAAGCTCCGTTCTCGAATGCCTACGGTCCGACTCATCCCTTCGACATGATGAACAACATGTCCGGCCAGATACATCCCGTCAGCACCGGCTCAGCTCCCTCGACCGTCCAGTCACCCACGACCATCAGCTCGTCACCAGGCATTGGCCAGCCATCATGTCATCGCCCCAGCACCTCCTCCAACGCGACAGGGAGCGACTTGGCGGTCCAACCACCACCACCCCCTCCTCCGGACCACCTCCCCTCCCCTGCCGGCGCGATACTCCCGACTCCGCCCCTCTCCGCCGACGTCCTCATGCCAGATGCCGAACCCGCCAGCACGCGGAGCACATCGCCGTCCCAACCACCTCCAGCACAACCGGCGCAGTCCAAAGACCGCCACCGCCAGGCGTCCGCCCGCAACTGGCAGAAGCAGAAGCAGCAGGCCGTGGAGCTCCAGGCCATCAAGAACGAGGTCGAGACGCGGCACAGGTACCTCAAGGCCGAGTACAACGACCTCCTGGGCCAGGTCATGGCCGTCAAGAGCCAGCTCATGGACCACGCGCGGTGCAACCACCCGGCCAGCGGCAGCTGGCTCCGCTCCCAGGCGACGAACTACGTGCTCGCGGGCGGACCGCGCAAGGACGGCGTCCAACAGCACCACGGGCCGTCGTCGTCGTCGTCGTCGTCCATGGGGGCGGTGCCGCCGGCGCCGCGGCGGAGAGGGACGGTTTACGGTTGAGTTTTGCCGTGGCCTCGTTTTGCCGGCCGGGGCACCCAAGACGAAGCGGAATGCAGGACGAGACAAGACACACCCGTTAGGGGTTCTAGAGGTCCCACCAACGAGCGAGCGGACGGACGGGATCCGCGGGATATTATGGGGTTTGCGTGGAGAACGGACTGGCTGTTGTTTGTTTCGCAGCAGGGCGTTCACGGACGGGATGTCACGGCAGGATGGATCCCTGGCCCCCCCTCCCTTTTTCTATTTCTTGGTTTTTTTTCTTGTGCTGTTTTCTTCTCATGTTTGCGCTGGAACTTGCCTCTTCTGGGAGACGGTCCACGATCACAGGCGTTCTCGGTGGTTCGGTGGGAACGGGTCTTCGTGTCAAAAGCGGAGGGGGATGGGATGGGTGGGTGGTGTCTGTACGACATGGAACAATGTGGTGCTTGTTGGGCATGGGTAACGAATGCAAAGTTCCTTGAACGATGATGACAAACTTGTTTCCAAAGTACCCAACGTGCCAGTACCCAGAGTGCTCGCACACCGACGTCAATGTTGGCGTTTGTTTACATGATGGTATTCCACCTGCATATGGGCTGGTGGTGTGAAGGCGTCCAAGAGCCAGAGACCCTGCAGACCGGATGGAGCCACGCGGCTCTCTTGGCAACGGTCTCTTGCTCGTTGTATGCCGTATCTGATGACCAGCTGGAGATTTGTGAAAGGTGAGGGGATGCGGCATAGATACCAAAAACCGTTTCTTCGACCCTGTTGGGACCGGATTGGCATTCCTCGGCAGGCTAACAACCACACACCACGCACCACATCACCATAGGACCCTGGACCCTGGAGATGCTAACCCACCCTTCTTCGACGACCTTGCTGGCTGCGGGTAGGCCCCCTACTCTGGGTGGAGCAGCTTAGTGTGTACTGTCAGGCGTGATGGGCTGCATCTCTTGCAGCCATTTGTCCCCAAGAGTGCTTGGAAATGAACCCTGCCCGCGGTAGCTGTTCCGTCGGTTTACATGGGTGTACAGAGAGCTCCACTGTCAGACAGCACGGTACTACGTAGGGAGTAGACTGAGGCATGTTGGAAGTGGCCATCATGATTAGTCTTACTTGTAATCCAGTCCAGAGTGCTGCCAGACGTGGCGACAAGTCCAGCTTCGCCATCGCCAACGACAATTGGACCTCGGTCTTGAGGTACGGTATTCACAAGCAGAAGTTGGAGAGGCGATCTCCACGGCAGTGGGCAGTGGTGGGTGCCAGAAACTCGGGCGAGGAGGATCTCTGTGCAGATGGACGGCATCTGTGGTTCGCTGGACATCGAGTGGCATGTCTGGCTTCTCTATGGGGAATCTTGCCCTGCGAGAAGATCAGTTATTGTTTAATTGGTGTTGAGCTCATAGCCTGGCCAAAGACAACGCAGGCAGACTGGCAGCATACTGGTCCCTCGGTCGTCACTGAGCGTAGGCGGTGCTTCATGGATGCGGAACCCATGCTCGACGTCGGGCTGTGCACCATTCCCCCTGTCTTTGACATGCCCAGATCATGTTGGAATAAGCCTACGTGAGATATCAGGCTACTTACCTGGTAGAGGGGCGAGCGTCGCCCTCGAACCCCGAACACGCGACGCCCTCATGCCTCGGTCGAGCAACAGTTTACAGTATTTTACCCCGTACAAGTATGTAGAGCCTGCAGGCGCAGACCAGACTTTTTCCTGTCAGACTTGGCCAACCAGCCTGTCATGCTCACGAACCAGCCATTAAACAAGCAGGCCCCTGTTCGACAGGGGATGGTCATTGGTTGCCGGAGTCAACGCCGCCTACGAGTCGATGCTTGCGTGGACCGACCGACCCCGCCTCCAAGACATGAAGAGAAAGCTCGGATCGTGTCTGTGGCAGCTTGGGGGGTCCAGGAAATTTGGCCCGCGAGGACTGGCGAGGGTTTCCCCCATCTCATGTTTGGCAATCTCACGTCGAGATGCGACGAATGCCATGCCAGCCCACCACACCACACCATCATGCTCTGTATCCACCGGAGGAGAAGATACGATCAACCTCAGTACAGGCACCCCGGAACTGGCTGGTACTGCACGGTACGGTTCTGGCCTGGACTCCTGGCTCGCTGATGCGTTCCCGGCAGTGCTGCACTCGAGGAGCTGGGCGGAGGGTTGGCGACTCTCTCTGCATGCAATGGCCAAGACACACTACTTGAAACTGTACGAGGTATGCGTATCACTATCGATATTGTTCTTGTAGGGTAGCCCATCCTACATCCCACCGAGACAGGTCTGTAATCACAATTTCCAGTTCATAGTCACAGCTCACGATGTCTGCTGACCACCTACTGCCACCCTCTTCTTCCGCACACGCACGTACACCCGTTGGGAATTCCAAACTCTGGATACAACGATGAATGAGCTTGAGCCGACGTTTACAAAACTTTTTTCAGGCATGTCATAGTCCTGCGAGTATTCCAAGAAACATGGCGATCAGCGAGGATACCAACGCCACGATGGATTCAGCCTCCTCACCGTTTCCTCCTTGATCCAGGGGGGGG